>WHYT01015679.1:71339-84981 GCA_009806455.1 Tetrax tetrax
TTTTTTTTTTTTTTTTTTTTTTTTTTTTTTTTTTTTTTTTTTTTTTTTTTTTAATTAATTTTCTCAATCTGTAACCATGACAATTTTCTTGGAACATATCTGATTTGGTTGCCTGAGGAAAGTGGAAAACATCTAACCATAAAGATGACAGGGACTAAATATTATCCTCTCTCACACCTGTAACTGCCTCAAGGAACTTGTCTCACCCAGCCTATCACGGGAACAGGCCTGCTCAGATCCTGAACGCGTTTGGAGCTGGACGTTACATGCCAAGAGGACCTCGAGGAGGTAGAAAGGCTTGTGCTAGGAGTGGATCAGTAACTAAACCAGTAGTTTGTTACCAGGAACGTCCATGTCAAATTCTGACCACTGGGCACAATGAGAAATCCCCTTGCAAATTCTGTAAAATTGGTTTGATTGTCCTCTTCAGGTTCTACCTGATATAATTCCACTTTACCTACCTGAACCCTACTTGAACTATAACTTGCAATAACGATAACATAAAATTTCCTTACTACTTGTCCTCTGTCATCGTATATCATATCACGTTAAAGCAGCCTTCTTCTTCTAAAAGTATTTCAATGGAAGAAGTAATAGAAAAGATAGACCCTCAGAAAATGAGGAAATATATGTATTTATGACATGGACTGCTCCTTGGGCATAAAAGGAGACAGGAAATGCAAAATAATATTTCAGTAAAAAGAATTATTGCAATATAAAGTATTATATCATGTTTGTAAGCATAATAGGAGTTTCTTTGTCAGAACGGTGTATAAGATGGTACAGGGAACATAAATATAAAAACATAGTATTTCTGTTAAAATATTTCAAGGACTGCTAGATGTAGATACATGGCAAAGCAGCACTACTTCTTGACAATGTTCTAGTCTCATTTCTATAGTAGGATCCAGGCATGATGATTCTTTCCTTTTTGCTAAGAATATACTCAGGAATGTCTTTAAATTATGTAAATTTATGTTGTAAATTCCTGACTATGGCAAGGTGATATATTTATGTCTCCTGGCGCGTCCACAAGTGTTGCTTCGTCATCGCTCGCACCGCAGGACCATGCAAAGCAACTCTGCTGTCCTGCCAAGATGTGTTGAACTATGTCTGGTGAAGTGCTCTCTTCTGCTCCGCCACCGAGCATTTAGTTATGCACAGTTCATTTGTAGGATGCACGTTACTCAACAGGGGTTCACAGCCAGGTTAAAGAAATACGTAAAAAAAAGTGCAGTTCTCCTGGCTTAGCATAAAGGGCTTGTCAAAATTTGAGGAACCTCCTTAAAATCCATCCATAATTCGCTAGACTGTGATTTTTAAAATCAGAGTATGCTTTATAAATTATTCATTTTAGCTACCGATTTTGCTTCTCTTGATTTAATTGAAAAACACCTATTGAATTGAGAGGGGATAAAAGTTGAGCCATAATACAGTTACAGCTTCAAACGAGGAAGGAATAAATTATTTCAGAAACAATCATCTGTGCACCATGAATGTTTACATATTTTTAAAATACTAACATTCAAACTGAATCTTACAGAAAGCTTGTAAATTACTAAATAACATTTTAAAAGTATATCTTATTTTTGAAATTAGACTTTTTTTTTTTTTTTTTTTTCTTCCTGGTGGATTCTTGCTCCCAGTCCACCCAGAGTAAATAAAGAAGCATGTGGCATGTACTACAGATGGATCAGCTGTGGTAAACACATACAGCTGCAGATATCTGTTACACAGGTGCTTGGTGTTAGACTCGCTGGCTGGCCAAGAGCAGTCAGAGCTTTTGGCAAAGGCCCCCAGTTCTGTGAACTGGAAGAGAAAAGGCACTGAGAAAGCAGTCAGCTGGCACGAGCACTTTCCATAGCAGCCCCCAAGCCCGAGCCAAACCTGCCGATCTCATTCCTCACCCCGTGTTCTGAATCGCTGTCAGATTCCTAAACTTATTTTGCAGTTCAGTGGGAGGTGTTTTGGCTGGAGTTTCTGGAACAGAGACACTGGGATACTGTACACCTCTGTGTACAGTGTTCAGTCCGTTAATTGTTGATCCTTTTGGGGCAAAAGGGCTTGTGTGGGGTTTTTATGGTTGTGGGTTTGGTTCCCCCCCACTTCCTACTAACTGGGCGTGCTGCAGGTGTAACAAGTACGGAGACATTTATTACCTCCCTCTAAATAGCTGCTGCTGACATCGCAAAACTGGTGCTGAGCCAGCAGAAATGCAAGAACCCTAATCAAGCCTGAGAAGACAGTGTTATGACTTTGACAGAGACAAATCTGTCTCTCCACTGTTAATGTTAGGTTCAGATTAATGTGTGGTATTTGCATATGACAACGGGCCAAATCACTTGCTGATGATAGGTTGTGATAGCAACATTAGAGACCTACAGAAGTCATATTAAGCTTATACATCATGAAATGTATATACATTTTTTCCTGACAGTTCCATCAGTTTTTCATAATCTAAGATAATTTTCTCTCCAACACTTTACTTAAAATGGTAATTAACTAAAGGACTTTTATTCCTTATGTTGCAAAGATACCTTTCCAACTATGAGCTGATAGAGATTTGCCTCCGTCCTTGCTATTGAGAGATGCATATGCATTGTTAATTCATGAAGATCTAAATTGAACACTTATATCTATGTGTTCATAAGGCTGTAATCTCTGCACTATAAAGAGCCTGAGGCTCTATTGAAGAAAAGGGGCCAAAAAGCCAGGCTTCCACTTAAACGGAAACTTGGCTTTATCGGTATGATAAACCTAGAGGGATGGCGGGGTCTTAGGAGAGCAAGACCTGGTTACTCATCCTAAAAACCCAAGCTATGAGCGTAAAATCTGCAATTGGAAGAAAGTCTGGAAATGTTGAGGAGAGTCTTAGTTCTGCTAAAGACAACTTTTGAGGTCTGAGGGTCCCTGTTCAAAGCCAGAAAGCTTCGACCTTGGTTGGTCAGCTACGCAGGCCAGGGTCCTGTAGATCAGGTACCCTGAGCATCCCAACTGCTTCAGGTTTTGATACTCCAGCAGGAACACAGGTGGGATTTCACTCAAATAATGCTTAACTTCACTGAAAGCTTATTTAACCCAAATTCTTTTAGATAAAACATATAAAATGCAAAACCTGGTGGTTTTAATGAAACAGAGTTCTGCTGGGAAGTTTCTGACTTCAGTCCTCTTATGATTATCTCTAAAATATGTGTGATATGTCTGCAATTTAATCAGCGTGCTGTTAGCTTATAAACCTAATGACAACTGGTTTAATGCCAACATTTTTGTTGGCACTGCAGTTCATTTTATTATAATATTTCAGCAACTCTGGGACTAAATTCAGAATTCTTGCTTTGGATATGAAGAATGGTAAGAAAGAATTAACACATTTTCTCTGGTTTCACAGAGAAACCTTGGTTTCTTGCCTCTTTTGAGCCAAAAGAAAACATTAATTAACAACATTGCATCTTCAGTGAGATCTGGGTGAGGTATCCCTTGAATATGTAATCATTATTTTAGGCAATGGCACAGTATCCTCAAATAATTTCCAGCATAAGTTTGACCTCTACTTTGAAACGGGTCTCTTTTCACTCTTTGTTACCTTAGCCACTTACATCCAAGTACTTAAGGCTTTCTTGGTTTAGCATAAGTGTGGGATATGAATATATATGACTACATGATATATTGACTTCGTATGAATGATAAATGGATATATTATTTCCCAGCATATGAAGAAATACAAAGCTAGCAATTTATTCACACCAAGAAGATCGGCAAAACTGCCCTTCAAAACGTGGTTTAACCTTTATTTTATTCTGCTTTCCTTCCCTCTTCCCTCCACCCTTATTCATTCTTGAGAACATCACAGGCATGGTAGGGACACTGTGGAAAGGATATTGTTCTTCAAATAGCCCTTATCCAGCCTAGCTCACAGAACACACAGACAGAGGACACCTTCCCAGCAAAACATTTTATAAACTGCTTTGCAACCTACCCTTCCCAAAGGTTATTTTGCATTTTAATTAGATCAGATTTTTTTTTCCTATTAATTAGGCTGATTAGACAAATAGATAGCAAAACCTAGCTAAGAAGATGATATCAAAAGAGACAAATACTGGTTTTTAAATGTGCTGCTGGTGCTGTCAAGGCACACTCTGCACAGAACACGTCTATGAAGCCCACCACATAAATAGAGTGGAGGACTGCCATAACTGGCTCAGTGATAGATGGAAAGCTCATCTTTCTGTGTTGTTGGTTTTTTTTTTTTTTTTTTTTTTTTTTTTTTTTTTTCCCCAGTAGCTCATCACTGGTATGAGGAATGTCAATAAATACCCAATACACTGTAGAAAGGCTCAGCTTTCCATGCAACTATGAATAGCAGTCACTATGCCAATGTATGTAATGAGCTAATTACTGGTGGCAAAAACATGGAGTGTTGAATAAAGAGGGCTTTTTAATCCCAGACAATTTCAAGTTTTAATCAGCTTGCTCAAAAATGACCAGGTTTTTTCATTGCACAGCTTGATTGTAGTTTTTGGAAATACTATGCTAAAAGGTGGTTTTCCATAATTTAGTCAAAAAATAATTGTATTCTCTTAGAAAGAACGGAAAAGATGATAAACCATCCTCACTTGCAGAATTTGGCCTTTCTGCAAAAATAAATCCTTTCAGTGTAGGGAACCTGTGCGGTCAAATTGATTGCCAGAGAGTGCTCTGTGTTCATTATCTAGATCTCTTCAGTCTACGCAATTTGAGAAGGAATTTTGCAAGAACTCGTAATCACTAGAACAGAAAATAGATGCACTGACATGCTATTACACTTATAAAAAGGTTCAGGATAATTTATTTATGAGATGGGTTGCTGCTTTTACATACTTCTTATGTTTATCAAATTTTTGGCATTTACTCTTCCCAGTTGGACCGGTGAAAAGCAAGCAATTAAGGTGTTATTCAGGCGTACAACTTCTAACTCCATCCAGAAGCAGAGACGTAGGAAGAAGAATTATCCAAGGGGTTTTTTTAGAAGCTTCTAACCGATTCAGCTCTAGGGGGTAGAAAGAGATCCAGGAGATGCCTACTTGCATGGCAAGAAGAACTCGCTTGACTGTGTCAAAGAGCTGGGTCCTTCCCACCAAGGTCAGTCACAAGGTCCCTCTGCAGTGATGTCCTTCCCCAAGAGAAGCAAGGGGTTTTTGGCCAGGTCTTGCTCTCCTGCTGGGAGCTGGCTGGCTGAGCAGTGCTTTCGTGGCTGATTTCTGATGAACCTGCTGACACTTGCATTGATGCTCTTCCGCAGGTATAAAAGCTGTTCTGCAGGTATAAAAACTTGTCCATAGTGTTCCAGTAAACGCGAGGCTGTCCCTTGACTAGGAGGTAACTTGGTGAACAAAAAGATGTCATAATTGGAGCTTACCTCCATAGCAGAGACTTTTACCAGCTGAAGACATTGGGTGCCTGAGCAGGGAAAGCTGTGAGTTAACATTGCTTTGTGAATCTGTTGGTCTCTACTCCTTGAAAAATGGAGGATAGCAGAAGCAGAGGCATCCGTTTTTCTGGCTTGTTTCACCATTGCACTTGTACGCAGAGCACTGCTGATTTAGGCTTTCAATACGTAGTTTGAATACTCTTCTACTATGGCTTTGTCCTACAGATTTGGCCATAAAGAAGCAATGATTCGGGCTTTAATGGCAGTCTTAAAACTTTTTGGTCTAACAAGCAAATATCATTTGGTGTGTCCAGCAAAATTATTATGTCTTTATGTTTATGTCAATTAAATTATGTCTGAAGCAAGGCTTAAGTGCAGTGGCATTGCAGTTAAAGATCAAAACCAATTGTGTTTTGCATGGCAATACTGTAAAACACTAGTATTTCTATTTAAAAAAAAAAATCCATTTTTCTATAGCAGATTACATTGTTTCTTTGAAGTGTGAATTTAAGCAGTTAGTGTTTATAATAATATGTACATCGTTAATCTTCAGACTTTAATCTCTATAGTCCTATTTAACACAGAGAAGCTTCAAAGGGTACAGATGCCTCGTAGTGTTTATTGAGATATGAGGCAAAATATAAATGAAGGATCTGGGGAATCAAAATTATATCCGTAAATTCTGCATAACATATTTAATGCTAGATGTGATAGAAAGCTACCTGTGTATTTGGCTGATGAACAGTAATACGGACATACTGGAAAGGGTAAACATATTAATTAGAGCCTGCACATATCTCCTTCTTGCTAGTGTAATCGTTAAATTGATTTTTCCAGTCTGACATGTAATTGTTCCAGCGATGGAATCCTGCTTTCCACTCTCGTTCTGCTTCATCAATATTTCCTGTAAAACATGAAATGGGTTACATTAATCTAAATTTGAATCTCTTTATATGCTAATTGAAAAGTAATTTTGATTATCAATGTCATTTGCTCCAAATACATTGTAGGATGGTCTTTTGCCTCTTTTCTTAAACCTGGAATGACTGAAAATTCAGTGATTAACACTTTATCTCTACATTGGGAAGGAAGGACTGCAAAGATGTCATTCTGTCACACCGCAGAGTCATAAATATTCTTATGCATGGGCTTGTTGCTTTTGAATAATACCTCTGTCCATCAAATTCATCATTTTCAAGTAACTTTTTTTTTTTTTTAAATCATGAAAATATTACTTTGGTTCAGTATATTCTACTGCGAAACCTACATACCCCAATATGCAAACCGAGCTAGGTGTTTATAAAGATAAAGTGAAATCACAGCTTTGTTCAAAGCAACAATAGTATTGCCATTAGTTTTATTGGAT
This sequence comes from Tetrax tetrax, assembly GCA_009806455.1. Lineage (NCBI taxonomy): Eukaryota > Metazoa > Chordata > Aves > Otidiformes > Otididae > Tetrax > Tetrax tetrax. Next base: position 78,113 of record WHYT01015679.1, read on the forward strand.
TTCAATGGATGGCCAGGATTTCACCCTACTGTGGAATAAATCTGCAAGTTTAAAGCTTAAGAGGCACAAGTTTGGAGAAGGATACTGTAAAATGTGCCACAAAACCATCTTATCTTTTTTTTTTTCATTCTAGCCTACAAAGCATTTGCCCACTAATCCTGTGTCCCAAGGCAATATTTATTGCCAAATTTGTTATAGGCATCAGAGCAGAGGGTGAGGATGAGAAGAGTAATAAAAATATATCATTTTACAAGGTTCCTGGACTATTTTATGGACAGGGATCACTTCCTCCAGTCCCAAAAGGTAATTAACACTAGGGAGAAATGCAGCGACCTTGCAGGAACAATCCATACAACAAGGGAAGACAACGTACGTAGGCTGTATCGCATATTGTGGCTTATTATTTTGGATGAGTTGTAGACTTTTTCTTAAAATTTAGAAGGATTTATAATCTATGAATGCCTTTATTCATCCTGGATCTAATTATCTCCATGTCCCATATTGACATAGCTTCCTTCCAGAAAAGTTTGGTAGTTGTGTTCATGAGATAATAGTTCCATGGTTTCTTTATGCTCTTTTGACTTTATGCTCTGCTGCAGTAGAGCATAGGCCCTTTCCCTCCATAAATACACACTTTTCCCCTTTTTTACTATCTGCCAGCACTGCAAGTTTAACCTGGTTATGTGAAAATGAAATACTTGTGTTTTACACATCAGTAGAGCAAATATTCTGGAAAGAGAGTTAACAGATTCAAAGATTTAGTTTGCAGAAGCATCCAGTAATTTGGTTGCTTATCTGCAGTTTAGCTCAACATTTCCAAACCTTTTTGGTCTGGAAATCCAGATGGCAATTTAATGAGACTTTGAAATGGGATTTACATTACTTCTTGGTTTCAGTGAGACTAGAAATTAAACCAAGATACTTTTTCTTGGGGAGGTTCTGTACTGCTTGTAATCAAAAGGGAAATTGTGAAGAACAAATATAGGAAAAATTATTTAAAAAATTAATCACACTCCTCTCCCTCAGTTCAAAGATGTAAATAAGCTTGGTTACATTGGAGATCAAAGAAAAGTTCAGATAATTTTTTCTTCAGGCCACAATTGTCATTAACTCAAAGAGGATTTGTAAGCGCTGGTGACAATAAAACCGTGTTTTGATTACTAAGCTATGCAGATATGACTCACAGAACTATGGGGAGAAGACATGCACAACACTTTACTTTCCTGACTCTCAGAACTTGTCTTTGCACATTTCTTAATCTAAAGATGTAACCAGGGTCTCAGGTAAAGCCAAGTTTTCCACGTATGTCAAATGTATTGGTAATTTAGCATATGAACCAGTACCAGTATTCTTTGGAGAAAAATGCCTCAACTGTATTTCTTGTCTTACTCTTGATTATGTGTATCCAGTTTTATCTACCCAGGCAAAGCCTCAATTTATGAATTAAAAAAAAACCCCTGTTCCTTCTTTCATTGTTCAGGTTTAGATGTGTTTTAAGTCTACCCAAAGACTTTAGAAACTGGAATACCTCTACCAGACACACATCTTAAATTAAAAGTCACTGTTTTAGACTATAAATTATGGGGCATTTCAGTGCTTCTTAAAGATCACGATGAAGAAGTAAGTCTGCTAGAGAAAGCAGACAACAAGAAATTCAGAGTAGCCACCATTATGAATCTAAAAGACAAAAGGGGGAAGGAAAACACTGAAATAAGAACTTGGATTCCCATTTGTTTGCTTTTTTTTCAGTGATAAGATCCAAATTGAAGTCACAAGTCAATGCATCCCATTATCACCAAGATCATCAATCTCTTTGAAGCAACCACCCATGACTTAGATGAGCTGACAGCTAGAAGGTGGAGGGGAAAAAAAAAAAAAAAGATTAGAGAATTCAACTTGACTGATAATTACAGCTCAGAGCACTGGGTTACTACAACGCACTGCCATATTGCAGAAGTCAGCGCATAATACAGTGGGGTTATTTTGCTATTTGCAGTCATTTGGGCAATCCCAAGCTTTACAGTAAGACCAATTAGCCTAATGCAAAGCCCAGGGAAGTTGACAAGGAGAAATGGGGAGATTTCAGTCTGCCAGTTTAGCAGACTAAAAAAAAAAAGAAAAGCTTTTTTTGATTCTTCAGCAGTGTCGGAGCAGACAGCTGGCATTTCTTTTCTTTCCACACAGGCATACAGCCCTTACTGTAATGGCATTATAGCAAAGTTAAATTTACCTCCGCACCGTCATTTGTTAAACTGCTAGATGTGCCAATAAAGTGCTAATCTTGAATGTATTTTTGTGTATTAACATTAAGATTGGGACAAAGGCCATATAGCTGTTATGATATAGTATAATTAATAAGGGATGACAAGTTAAAACTAATTTTTCTGTCCTCAACAGCTCTTAAATGCAGGTACTTGCAACCTTCTTGATTCATTAGTATGATCAATGCTACAAGTTTATCTATGCTGTCGATTTCCAGAGTGGTAGCTTCTACACAAATGTTCAGAAAAGATAAAACAAATAGTATCTATGGTTCAGTATGTCTATTCAGTGTTCTTTAATCGCACACTCTGAATACCAATGCTTTTTTTTAACCACAACAACATATTTGTTTTCATATGTATTTTTAAGGACTTCAGATTTTTTTAATTTAATTTTTTTTTAATTGTCTTCTTCCAAAAGTCAATAGAGCTCTCTGGGAGATGAAATATTGTAAGGACTATTATTTCTCCTGTGACCCAGGATGCAAGGTACTGGAGTTAGAAATAAATCAGGTGGTTAAGGTACATAGCTTATTGCCTACCGATGCACTGAGTACAATCTTAGTTTTTTGGTAGGTGCAGTGGTATTGGCGAGGTTACTTTTGACTACTTCACTTTTCTGCATGCACAACGAGTGCACCATCTAGCTCTGTGGAAACTGTAAATGAATTCTGATGGGGAATTTTCTGATTTATCACATTGTTAATATTCTTATTTCCCTGAGTATATAGCTTTATAGAATCCAGATACTGTTGGAGGATCATAGCAAATACAATTTTGTTATTCACTGGTCAAGAGGTTGAACTTTTCTCTGCCTCCATATTTAAAATCTTTTTAGGGTTGTTTTAAAGTATAATGTCTTTATATTACCTACTTTGATGTTTAGTCTCTCTGTAGATGATGCATGGTGCAGTAATATCAAATAGAAAAATATGTATTAGGCACACTAAAATAGTAATGGAACACAAATTGAAATCTTGGCTGCCTGTGGCTGTCTATAATCAAGAGGAAACAGGCACGTATAAATAGTTAGGGCTCTAGATGCATTAAAGATTGTGTTAAGGAGGTAGAGTCTAACACATGCTTTTATAATTAACATATGATTGCTCTAAAAGCCACTTAAGAGTCACTTACTGTTTACTGTCCCTCCAGTGTGTTTCTTTTAGAAGCAGTCATCAGAAAAGCTCTGTCCCAGTGCCCATGCCCTTGAATGAAATATTAAATGTGGAATGCTCCTAGCTTGTCTTGGAGTAGGATTGGTGCCTTTGCAGTAGGGTTGAAATCTGTGTAGCAATTGCCTAGTTGGAATTGAGAGCCCATGTAAGGCACGGTCCAGTTTCCCTGCCTAGTGATTAATATAAAGCTGGACACAAAACTACCATTTTTGACTGATGTCTTCATTTATACTTTTTTTTTAATATTGAAATTGAAGGAGAAGACATCGAGAAATCTCCCAAAATAATACAAAATACTGTAGAGATAAAGCTTAGCATTCAATATGACTGTTGCTGTTGTGTTAGTGTGTGAGGCTTCTTTTTTTTTTTTTTTTTTTTTTTTTTTTTTTTTTTCTTTCCATGGAACTATTAATACTGTGTTTTAAATTTGCAGTGGTTTTGGTAAAATTTGTCAGCCCAGCTGGTTGTAAGAAAGAATAATTACTGTACTAGTATGTCTGATTGCTGTTTCCATCTCTTGCTTTCTCTCCCATTAATAGACTTCATCCCAGACACTCAGAAATTGTTAGAGAAATTGATTCAATGCTTTCCTTATCTCTAGAGACTAAATTTTCAATACAGACTGTGTGGTAGATACTGTACTAGGATATAATATTTTAGATTTGTTTTCAATCCTAATTGCCCTAATCACGATTTGTTTTCAAGACAGATGCTCCGCATAGCCCTGCACCAAACAAAATAATCTAGATTAGTTGTATCCTGATGGACTTCATCATAGTAACATTCTTCTTGATATTTTCAAGTACTGCCACTGTTTTATTTCTGTGAGTGGTAGGAAGAGCATGAGTCACAAACTTCAACTAGCATGTAATGTAGACCAAATTGAGTAGTCTTATAAAAGAAACTATTAGGTACCTTTCACTAGTGTGTATATGTGTTATTGCATCATCTGAAACAGAACCACTGATATATTACAAGTGTAAATAAGAAGCTATAGTGTTCATAAACCCCCAAATAAGACATTTTAAAAAATATATGATTGAATTATTATCTCTGTTATAAATTCACTGTAAGTTTGTCATCGACAAGTGGAGATCACATATCTTTCTACAATAAACACATTCAAATTATGTCCCAGCATTATAACATCCTGTGAATCTGATTTGAAATACATTCTGGCACCAAGAGGGAGATCTCCAAACATAAACATTTGGGCTGAGAGTCATGAAAGGCATGTTCTCAAGAAGAAACAGTATGTAAAGAGGGGAGGATATTTGGGCCCTTTCAAAACTGAGAAAGCTTTTGTGGCAATTCATGAGAGGAATATATTTAAAACTTCATTAGTCAAAATAAAAATCACAGTGTTTGAACAGCGGCTCCAGCAGAAAAAAAATCTCTCTGGTGTAATTTTGAGACAACGCTCTTTAGAGTTTGTATTGTATGAAATTAGGAAGTTGTCTTATGATCCCTTAAGGAAAGGTAGAGAACACAGATGGCAGCCAGAGATGTCTGGGAAAGAAGATGATGGCAGCTTTTAATTTTACATCTGTGCTAGCATATGATTGTGTAACACCACTAACTGTAAGCATGAAATGCCTGATTTCTACTTGTGCAGCTTCTAGATTTGTGGGGACGGAATCTCACAAATCCTGTGACTAAATTGCTAACTACATTTACCCACAACTGACTTCTCTTGCAGTTGATTGAAAAAAAAATTAAACACCATATTGAGCTACCTTGAAAAATATGGTGTTGGGTCACCTCTGCTGCTCCTCATTTCCTCTTTTCTCCCCTTTGCCACTTCCCCGAAACAAGCCAATCTCTGGCTCTGGGGAGTAAATTAAAATGTGTACCAAAAGGTTTCCATTCTTCATGTGAAATCTCTCAGTAGGACTTCAGATTAGTGTTCCAGAACCACCTGGAAAAATGGGGTTTGCAGGCCTTTTAAACTTCAATTTCTGTCTTTTGATGATGAAGCAAGGACTAAACTGCAGCAAAGCAGCATGGAAGAAGAGTGCCCCTAAAAAAAGGATTAACTGTCTGTGAACACTAATTAGAATTTCACAGTGACTCTTGCAACTATGTTTACATGCCTGAGGAAGTTATAACACAGAGAAAGTAATCTGTAATCCTAGATTATCTCTCAAGTGTGTTGCTCTTACATGCGAACTTGCCTAACATATGATTAATAGTAAGTTCAAGCGTGCATTTCCTTCATTTCTCTGTTCACAGACGCTTTTACCCTCCAAAATGATTAGCAAGTGGCTCAGACATTTTAATATCTTCTCTTTCCATCTCTTTTTTCACTTTCTCCCATCTTTGTCTTTTCTTGTTCATCTAGCCTCTTGCATCAATTAGCATTTTCCTGTATTGTTTCCCTGTGCCCCTTACTCATGTACTTTCCATCAAACACTAAATTATTTACATTCAGACTTCTTACCCCCACTCTCAAATTTGAGGTAGCAGTCAGGCCATGATTTTATTTCAACTCTTGGAATGGTTGTATCTCTTCATTCCTCTCTTCCCCAAAACATGTCTGCATAGGCTCTCTACCAGGTTCTGGGCAGAGCAGGGAACCACGTCTGGTACAGGCTTTCCCACCTTTCTCTATCGTGAGAATAGGTAGAGCCACATCCAAGACATTTCCCTCTCTTCTTTCATAGGGTCAGCCAAAGGCAGCATGGCTCTACAAAAGCCCACCTCAAGGAGATCCACTTTACTATTTCTTTTCTTGTGCCTGTGGGTGCATGTTTGTGTTCACCTTGCTCAATTCCAGGACTGTGCGTTACCACTGATGATTTTGATCCTACAGATTTTTACAGTTGAGCTGGAGCTTACCCTTTCCTGTAAAACACTGAAAATGTTATATTCAAGGCAAACATCTGCATTATAGTTTTAGTGTTATGTCTCATTCAATTACTCCTACAATATTTGGACTTTTCCCTAATAGATGTTCTCATCTCATGTTTGAAAATGCTAGTTTGATTCATCTGTTGTAGAGAGCAAAATCTGTATGGATGGAATGGCATTTGTTGCACATATGGAAAGTAACGAGACATCTTCTTGTAATTTTGCAATATTTGTAATAATACTAAACCAATCTAAACAATTTGTATCCCAGACCTATTTTCAAAAGATGACTGAATCAAATACTCCTGGTTTCAATTTTGAAATTCAATGACAGCTTGTCAGCTTGCAGGCGAGAGAGATGCCTGCCAAAAGTGAGTCTCTAGTTACTGATTTTTTCCATGATGCACTATTTCCAAATAGATTGCTAAAAAGATGTTTCCATTACTGCTTCTGAATATAACAATGTGCACGGGCTCTGGAAAGCTGATGAGTCACTTTGAAGAACCCAAAAACTGAACAGTGAAGGTGGAGAAGGTGGAGGAATAGGAGTAAGCTTCCTAAAGTTTGACCTTTTTTTTTTTTT
>WHYT01015679.1:85001-95422 GCA_009806455.1 Tetrax tetrax
TTTTCTTTCCCTTCCAGTAAAACTACAGAATGCAGCTCCAGAGCTGCAAAATCACTTTATAAAACCAATTCCTTTTGAAGTCCAGAAGCACAGAGGCTTGGTCTGTTTGGTGGGCTTTGCAAAAACAGTGTCAGGGGCTTCTAAAGAAAATCTCAATCCTTTCTGTTCAACTGAGCTTAAAGTTTCAAACAGCTTGTTATATTTTTCTGGGTAGTGAGATTTCATAAACCCATTGTATACAGAGTCAGGCACAAATCAGTTCTGTTTTGCACAGGCAAATCCTGAAGCCTCTTGGTTGTCGTCAATGACTGACACTCTAGAAATAAAACACACAGCGCTCTAATGTGAGATGTAGAACAGAATCCCCTTTCGGCAACAGCGACGTGCTTCATATCCTCTGTGGATTAGTTGCGTAATAATATAATCCAATAAATAATAGATAATATAATCCCAATATAACATCCCACAATGTACCTTAGATACACGAAGCTTATGCAGGACATCTAAAGCCTCCAGAAATCTCAGTGCAAGCTCTATTTAGCTATGTCTTTCCTTCTCTCTCTCCAGCATCCCAGGAACCCAGAGCCAGGCAGCACCAAGAACTTCTCAGGGGGTAGCTTGAGAACAGAGATCTAGTGTCTCACGTTGCGGCTGCATTGGCACATCTCACAAGTTCTGAGCCTTGCCCTGGCCCCAGGTTTGGTCCTTGAGCACAACAGGGTGGTGAGCCCATGGCCAGAAGCGTAGGGCGCATTACAGGGTACGACCTCACCACAGCATGGACAGCTTTGTCCAACATCTGAACATCTCATGGAGATTCAGTTACACATAGGAATGTAAAGATTTAAACTAGAGCATTGTGTTGGTATCAAGCAAATAAGACTTGTAAAAAAGTTATATAAAAGCATCTCGAAAAGTATTTTTACCTGTCATTTCCAGGACTTTGGGGAAAAAAATATTCCAAAATCGACAGTGTTGAGCACGTAATTTTGTAAGTATCTCTGAAGTGTTGGTATTTAATGTCAAATATTTTTGTTCCGTACTGGTGAAGACTGGCCATCTTGTTCCATTAGTCAGGGTCCCATTTGGAGTTCTAAATGAGAAAAAGAAACATTTTATTTGGAGTGAGAAATCACCTCAACACATCAATAAAGGGTTATTTCTTTTTATATTTAACAGTTATTTCAGCTTAAGTATGTTAGTTTGGAGTATGGAAGTATACTTTTGTAAGTAACACAAGAAAAGATTTAAATTCATTAAAAAAAGATATATATATAGATATATATAGATATTTCCCCTTTCAGGTGTTCTGTGTTCACCTAAAAGAAAAATGCTAATAAACCACCATACACAAACTACACTTGTTGAATCTGGAGATTCTCACAGAAGCTGTAAATTATTGTGAGTGACTTAAGAACAAACCAATCAAGCAGTGTGGGAGGTTGAGTCGTTCATGGTTTAGTCTGGATGTTACTGATCCCTTCACACAGATTGGACTAAATAGTTCAGATAAAAATGCAAGTAAAGGTACAAATAATGTCTAAACATTGGATCAGAGCTATACCGAGAGAGGAAACAATTATTTCTCATTAAGAAGGAACAGTTCCTCATTGAAGTATGCTGAGACCCATCAGTGGAGTGCCAAACATGAGCAACTTCAAATCTTTTGGAAACTGGGAAGAGGTACAAATGCTTGGATTTTAATGAAACAGGCTCCCCATGGTAAAAGGATCACAGCTGTTAGTATTAAAATAGTTGTGATGATAATAGAGCAGAATTAATAAGATTCTAGGGACAGACATCCAGTTTTTCACTTCTAAAAAGGACAATATGCAGTATCTATATGAACAGAGAAAAAACAATTGGTTTACATGTGTAGGAAAAGAACAAAATGGGAAGCATTGCATAGGGAACAAATGAGATGGAATATGATTTTTCAGAAAAAGATGATGATTTGTGACTCTTTACAGTATAAATCTATGTTAGCTCACAAGAGGTTAACTGTACCAATTAAACATCTTATTGCAGTGCAAGCAGAAGGACTCCTTTTCTAGAAGCTGACATCAAGGACTCTGGGGTTTAGGGCAGAACAAGAGTATTTGATGGTTCTTGGTGGGATAAGTTAAGAACACTGTTATCTAAGTTAATTTGCTTATCTCTGCTTTACTTTTCACCAGGACCCTTCCCAGAAGGCAGCGGTCAGAGAGGAGTCCAGGCTGTGTGGAGCCCACTTGAGTTCTGCTTGCCAAGAGTGGGAACAAGGTACTGGGTATAGATGGGAGCAGTCAGCAGCTGAAATAATACCAATACCTCTTAGTTTATTCAGAATTAATCAAATTTTCGGCCCATGTTTTAGTATTCTACTTTACTCTGAGGTTTTTAAGCACCAGGCGCTGGCTCCTTACAGAAACGTGATATTAGAGTAGGAGATTCACATGTCACTTCCTGAATCGCTCACTTCTTTACTAATTTTTCTTTACTAATTCAGCTCTGATTAACTTATTGCACCCTTTTTAACTGCACATTTATTTGTGGCTCATGAGAATGATGACTTAAGCAGAGCTGACTTGCACTTCAGTTCAAGATCAGAACGCTAATGGTGCTGTCAGTATTCATTTAAAAGCTTTTATGCTATGCAATAAATCATGACATTCCACATTATAATTTACAGGTGTGGGGGGGATTACACAATGGCTACAGATGTATTTTCTAAAAATGATTGAAAGAACTGTCAGATGAACACAGCATTTTGAAATATGTGAACCTGCTGATTACGACATTCTCCCTGCATTTCTAGGAAGCTTACTGTTCAAAAAATGTCCAGTAATTTGCTTCTTAGCTCCATCATTGAACACTTCCAAAGTTGAAAAGTAGCTCCCAGTTACAGCAAAACAGAGAGGTCGCAGGAGTATAATTTTTAACTGGTAAAGAACAAGTTATGATTATAACCTTGCTGTTCTATCACAATTATTGTTCATTCCTTCTTGCTAATATCTTCATGATGAGAATTGCAGTGCCCAGAACAAGCTGTAAAATTCCCTGTTCTTTGCACCAAACCCAAAGTTTAATAATATTCATACAGCAAATTAAAAAAAATGTGAGCATATCCTTACTGAACAGAAAAGAATCCAGTACACTGCACAATCTTGTCTTTGTCCATCTATGTTTGGATGGACAATCTTTGCTGATACATTATCAGAACTTGCTTCTACTGAAACAAACCTAAAAATTTCCATGGAAACCTCCATCCTTATCATCTTTATCAATTCCTCAAACCTCTGCTCTTTCATCTGCTGGTACTAGTCAATCACCTCTTCTTCAGTGCATTCCAGTTTTGCCCACCTCAGTGCTGTCAATGGGGCCTGAAGATGTGGCCCTAAAGGGCTTAGGCCATGCATTTTCAGGATGAACCTCTGTCTTCTGCCCCTACCTTGTCAAAGACTGATCACTTTTCTTACACCTCGGTCCATATCTATATCCTCTAGTCAGGGAAGACCTTCTTTCTGTTTGGAAAAAATGTCAGCTGCTTCTCTAAGTATTTTAGAAACATACTAGCTCTTTTTCTATGCAGGTTTTAATGTTTGCAGGAGCAAGTCTTATGGCAATTAAGAAATATAATTATTTGGATTGCTCCCAGAGAAGAAATGTAGACAGAAAAAAAACCCAACCCAACAAATAATCAATCAAATGAACAACAACAACAACAAAAAAAAAACCTAAACCAAACCACCTGTGTTTAAACCTTGGTGTAAACAGAATCTGTTTGTTTATTATTTCAGCTATATTTTTTCTTTGCATATGCCCTGAGGGTACAGGCTGGACTCTCTCTGGTCTCTGACAGTGGTACAGCAGCTTATTTATAGTAAATTATTTCATTAAGATATGTCTTTATGACTTTCTCATTAATTTGAAAACCAGAGTAACTTCTTGAGCTCAATTTCCAGTAGACTTGCTCTCGTGTTCTACCTTTATACACATGTGTGCTCCCAGGGAAGTTCACAAGGCTTTTTTAACCTTGTGCTCCGTGGAAGTTGCTTGGTATTACTCACTGTAAGATCAGGTTCTTCCCCTTTGGGTATTGTATGTCTGTAACTGTCAATAACATTTAATTCTCAAGACTTTTATAGTAAACATGCTAGATTTGACACGAGTGTGAAGAGGGGTTTAGAGAAGCTTATTGGCTGATAATTTCTGTATATTTAATGTTCATCTTCAACAACTTTAGAAAGATAAAGTTAACTTGGTTCAGATAGAAAATGTGACAATCTGAACACAGTTCTGTTAATCATAATATACATACCTTACTATCTCATTAATATGATCAGGATAGACTGAAATACAATACTAGCTCACTGTGTATTTTTTAATTGTTACATAGGATTACTTTTGCAGATGGTTTATCACACACATAAACACAAAAATCTATTTCATCATCTAACTTTTTTTTTATAAGCATTCATGATATAAAGTACCTGTAAAATACTAATTTTATTTTTGTGAGTAAGCTCTAAATAGTTTTCACTCTGCTGTGGTACCACCATTTAACAGAGAGGTTCTTCTGTTATGTTAAATTATATTTTGATATAGTCCAGAAAGAAAAGTTTTCTCTGATGGGTCTCTTGAAATCAGCTTTAGGCACCATTTACCTTCCTAATGAGCGTTGTAAACACTAACTGTGCCACGTACCAGCTTAGAGTGTCCCAAGCTCTCACTGCGTTCCTGTTCAGCTGCTCTATTTGTGTATGGATCAGGTTAACATGTTGTGTGTTTCTCTAGAGGAAAGGAAAAACAAAACCCACATCGTTTTAGCTGTCTAACACCGATTAATTATACCAACCCAAACTCACTAAGGGATTCAGAGGCTGAAACATGATTTTACCTCCAGTCCCCAGTAGCTCCATCCTCCAGACAACCTCGCTGGAAGACCCCAGACAGACAAATATTTGTTCTGCCTGGCTGAAGCTGTTCACAGAGATATTGCTCCCTGAGAGGAAGCATGCACTAATTTCACCTGAGCAGTGTGTCATTGCTCTTAATTGTCTCTCCAGTTGCAGCTGGCTTGCCTCCGACCCGCTCAGAGAAGAGCTCAGCAAGCTCATTGGCCTACAGCTCACCCCGTAGAGGATTTCCCGTTCCTCCCCGCTGTGCGGAGCAGCGGGAAGGTGGCCTCTCCGTGCGCAGCCTGCCTCCCTCCTGCTCTCCTCAGGGCACCAGCAACCCCGCCGGGCCCAGACACTTCATAAGGGAACTTCTCTCTCTGTGCCTTCTGCAGGTTATCACCAGCCTGGCATTCTGCTGGCATATGTCTCGTTAGCGGAACGGGTTGCCCACTGAGATTAATGAAAAGTTATGATAATACCGCTGCACCTTCTGCTTCCCCCATGCAGTGAGCATTGAAATCAAATGGAGACCCATTCCTCCTAGGTGTGACTTTACTGACTTCGCCTGGGGTTGCAACCGCTGATGCTCATTTTCCATTTGGCCCCCTTTTTCTTTTAAACAGCTGGTTTAAAGGGAGGAGACAGTGAATGCCAACCATTTTTATTAGCCTTCATGATTCCTTGTAGCTCTCAGGCAGTACTGGTAGTCAACTGTTTTTCATGGGATGGCCTTTTACAGTGTGATACCATGGGCACAAGATAACAGAGGAGGAGAACGGCCTCGGAGCCAGTGCAACAGCAGCAGTAACCCTGTCTCTCACACATTTCTACAGTTGTGTTACAAAATGTTTAGGAATTATCAAAATAGCTCAGCCTCAAATAAGAAATAAACTATATACATTTTCTGTCAAGTGAAAGTGAGTAAGATAGCACAGAGTAGAGAAATCCAAAGTTCAGGAAAAATGAACAGAAAGATGAGAAGACATTAGCTGGAATACAGCATCAACAGCTGATCTCGGTGAGTAAGGGGATGGAAGCAGAGTAATGTGGTTTACAACAGAAGCAAAGAAGCCAAACTAACAACTGGTCCCACAGGTCAAGCTGTCATTGAGCCACAAGTAAACATGCCTGCTTGCTTTAATGAACCTGCAGGCAGAATGAAGGAAAAAAAAAAAAAAAGTGATAGGATGGTAAGGGCTCCTGGATGACATTGTCATGTGATGGGTCGCCATCAAAGCTCTGGCCTCCAACTCTTTGCTTCTCTGAGGACAGGCTCTGTCATCTTCTTCTGAAGGAAGCCTTTTGTGCTTCTTCCTGCAACGTGGCCAAAGCCCGAGTCCCTGCTGCTGATACCTCAATCAAGAAGTGATCCTGTTGACTTCAGAGGAGTCACAACAGGGATATCTTATGCTTTGAGGAAAGGCCACAAGATTTGTATCTTAAAAATTTATCTCAGTTTTACAATTGCTTTAGTAGTGGTTGTGTCATGTAGAAAAACTTCATTAATCGTGCTGATGCTAAACAACATAGTCAATCAAAATATCTTTGTTTATCTAATCCAAATAGATGAAATGTGTTGTGTTGTTTTTTGGGTTTTTCCTCCCCCTACCCCGGGCCTGGAAGACAACACTGTTGTTTTCTCTCTTTTCTACTTGGACAGAAGGGCACTCCTAATTAGCAGAAGAGCTGATGAGGAGCGCTAGACCGGTCTGGATCGCCACTCGGGAAGTGTTTGCGGCATTAGTCAGGCAAAAGTTTCCAGATGTCTCACATGGTTCCTAAAAGCCACAATGCATGATAGTTATATCTGTGTTAATTTTCTTGTTGCAACACAACAACTGGCAGGTTAACAACAATTTTAGGCTGTGGTGTAGTGACAGTGCATATTTGTGTAAGGCTTTGCTCAGAGGGTACTACTGGGAGCTTAAAAGACAGTTTCCAGCTCAGTTCTATTAAAAAGAAGAGCAGATTTTACTGTTAAGTGTTGGCTGAATCTTCTCAAAGCCTCAAACAACTTGGCTTAATGCTGATTTCTTCACACCAGGCTATCAGTTTCAGGTGACTCGCTAACAGTGAGGAGACACCGGGGAGAGTCATGAGGTTGAAGCCTCAAAGTTCTTAACCTGAGGAGCAGTCCTAGCTATTGGAACAAAGGAAGCCAACCTATTCTGGAAACTTTCCTTAGAAAGGTTAGCAAGGGAAAGGATAAAGAAATATCTGTAACACCTGAGGGAAAAAAAAAAAAAAAGCTGTTAACTGTACAAACATCCCCAGAAGTTCTGATTGCTGTATAAGCTTTCCATTCAGAGATTAGGCATGTATAAATCTGAAAGGCTCTCACTGCATGAATACATGGATTGGTGCAATATCACCATCAATTGGATCCACCTATGTATGACTCAGTGTAATGAATTAACTCTCAGATATTTTTTTAAGTTCAGACAGTTACCTAGAACGTTTTCCCAAATAAGCTAATTGTTTACCATCCACTTAAATGATTTGAAGGACGCCCTGCATAAAATCTTTTTATTATGGCAAAATATTTTACATTAAATAGTACACTTTGAGGCTTTTTATTATTAGAAACTGCTAAAGCAAAGACAAGATGACGGGGCCCTTTTCTGTCCATTATCCAAAATTTATGAATTGGTCATATAGAATAAAAAGACCAAGGGGAAGTGCCACACCTAGATATGTGAATTGGAAAGCTGATGTGCTGTTAATTCACAAATACATATATTACTTTTGATGTCACTGCTGCTACCAGTTGGTACTCTTTTTACATAACAAGTTACCTTGCTAGTTTTTATTTGAGACAGCTCTTCAGAGTATACCTTAGTATCAGCTAATCACTAACCATCCTGTCTATTGAACTGATGGACCCTCTGTACAAATGCGCTGCTGCACTTGATATTTTATTTTAAAATATTCTCTTAAGGTCTTTATTCTCTTAGAGTAATGGGAAAGACAGCAGCTATCTACTCTGTCAGCTGAAAAGGGTGAGTGGTGCCATTTATAATAACCGAGCTCTAAAAACCACTGTACCGAAAGGTGACGACTCAGACAGGGATATTGTCAGTCTGTGCAATATCAAGGGATTGGGAAGTATCCACAATTATCTACACTAAGCTGCCTTGCAACCCTCGTGACGTCAGCGTTCTGAAGGTATCAGGCCTGTGCTGCTGTGGCACTATGAAGAACTGGTGAATTTAGAAAGAAAAAAAATATAATTCATGTTTAAAAATTATTGTTTTATTTATTATTTATTAGAATTTAATTATTGCAGGAAAATAGTTTCTGAAAATCTATAGTAATTAAATCTTCCTCATTTACCATGATGCAAAAATGATTGGTCCTGATTCTGCAATGTTTGTGCCTTGCTCAGATTCCCACTGTAATGACTGAAAGGACTCATATGATCGAGGAGGCTGAGTTTGAGAGAGGTTGCAGATTTCAATCCTTCAAATTACTGTTCTTAAGGAGCTGTTTATGGGAAGTGGTGCTCAGTTCTCACCTATGGATCATATGCGTGAGTTCATAATCGAGTGACTATAGAGTGTCCCTGAGCCACAGCAAAAAGAAACTGCTTTGCAAATTATATCATAGGTAAACATTATTTCTTCTGCTGATCCTTGAAGAAACCTGTAGGATCCAGCTGGCATGCTTTTTAACTGACAGAAATTGGAGAAGGACCTTTGCAGCTAGGCTTTCTTGCACCTTCTCAGGCTAAATAAAGCTCTGGATATTCCTTCCAGATTCCATCTTGGTGACAGCAGTTGTGTGTTTAAATGTCTTAAACTATAAATTATCCTGGTATGCACTATTACAACCGATATCGGTTTCAGGAAATGAAGCAACAAGCTGTTGCTTCTTTTTTGGTCTTACTATGTTCTGATCAAAACAGCCTCATGAAGCACTTATCAAGTTGAAACAATTCTTGCTTGTTCATCTCTTGGTACGTATTTGTGAATTCCTGCTATATATAAAGGATTGACAAGGTAGGTCTTAAGGTATTGACCGTAAATAATATAGTATTTAAGAAATTTAGATCCAGGATGTTCTGCCTTAGTTCTTTGGGCATGCTTGCAATGCATTTAGGAGCTCAGTGCTGCAAATCCCTGGCTCCTGGGTTGGAGTCTGCTCTGGTATCAGGAGTAATAACGAGCCAGGTCAACCGAGCCAGAGCTAATGAGCCCTTCAGACCCTGGCTGCGTATTTCTAATTTCCTGGGACCACACTGGCACTCCTGCACATAGGTCTACTCCACCGTGAAAATGTTCAGCAAGGCTTGGTGCTATTTCAGGAAGCCTTGCCCAGAATTCCACTATCTGTATAGCACGTGTGATGAGATTATCATACAAGGTCTGGAACAGCAAACCCACTGTCTAAGAGTCACTAGCACTAGAAACTTGAAAGTCTGTTAAAATGTCATTGCCTGAGCAACAGGAAAAGTTAAATATGACCACACATTTCTCTAAAGTTACCTCTAATTGATAACAAAGATCCACATTGAATTAAATGAGTCTGCCACTTTTTGAGGTGAATCAACTTATTAGGGAGGGGCTGATCCAAATTCAGGCAAATGGAATAGACTGATTGACTTCAAAAACTTTGGATCAGGTCCCAGCTGGAGAAATATCTGTAGCTGTTTACAAAAGAAGCTTCTCTCCTCTTGGACAGAGTTCACAATGATAATTTTACACCTTCTCCAGGACGCCAGGTTCTGGTGTGAATATTCACTGTTCATATTTGTGTCACTTTTGAATGGATATGAGACAGGCAACATCATGACTTAGTCCTCCTTTGTTCTAAAGGCATTTTTTTGCCTTTTTTTTTTTTCTTTAATGTTCCTGTGAAGTATTTTGTAAGATCCTTATGCCCTTCCATATGATATCAATTTTAGCTTTCAAGGACCACTTTTCAAAGATGTTATTATTTTACACTCTTGGCTGCAGCGAGAAATCAAATGAAACTATAGTTTTTAGTCTTGTAGAGGTTGAAGAGGGCTATTTGGAAATAGAGGAAGGTGCTGAACTCCATTCAGACCTTGAAGGAGGAAGTAACTTCCATAGAAGGTAAGTAAAAGAATAAGTAGCCAGGAAGGCACGTGGCACTTGCCCTTTCAGTCATCTTCTGAAACCGTTTTATCTCCTCTACAACCTCACTTCTCCTTCTCATGACCTGCAAAAACTTACATAGTATCTTAACTAGAATTGCTCCCTGGGACAAAACTAAAGAGAGTGTGTAAAGGGAGGAAAAAAAACAATGTTTTTGTGTTTTTTTTTTTTTCTTTTTTCTTTCCATGGAACTATTAATACTGTGTTTTAAATTTGCAGTGGTTTTGGTAAAATTTGTCAGCCCAGCTGGTTGTAAGAAAGAATAATTACTGTACTAGTATGTCTGATTGCTGTTTCCATCTCTTGCTTTCTCTCCCATTAATAGACTTCATCCCAGACACTCAGAAATTGTTAGAGAAATTGATTCAATGCTTTCCTTATCTCTAGAGACTAAATTTTCAATACAGACTGTGTGGTAGATACT
>WHYT01015679.1:96625-158566 GCA_009806455.1 Tetrax tetrax
TTTTTTTTTTTTTTTTTTGTTCGTGACTGTGATTTCTACAATTTTTTTCATCATGCAGAAATGATTCCTGTGAAAGAGAGCAAGTGTGAGAATGCAGATGCCCTTTTGGGTCAAAATCAAAGGTTTGCTTTTCCCAAACATTGGTAGGGAAGACTTTCCTTTCATATATCTTTTTGTATTTTTAGAAACTTCTCACATGCCTCATTTATACTCCTGCTTTTTTTACCTTACACTGAGAAATCTCCTATTCTGGATTCTTCACTTGATCCGGTCAAATCACCAGTTAAGATGGCAAATGGCTTGTTCCTGATAAACATGAGATGCCAGAAGCAGCTGCCTCGGCTAAAGCCACCTTTCGGTCCCACTGAGCTACAGCTCCGATGTGTTTGAAGACCTTGTGAGGACCAGCACCAGGTCTCAGCTGAGTAGATGGAACCCAGGCACCTGCTTCTGTCCCTGTGAATGTGGGCTGATCTCAGGGAGAAATACAACCCACAGTAAATGTCTGAAACGGTCGAGTGGTGTATAAAACTTCCTAGTTTCTGAAGTATTAGAAAATTAAATGTGATTGGAGATTTTTATTTTCTTTTTATTTTTTTTTTTCCCCAATATATTCCCTTCCATACATAGAGTATATAGGTCCCCAGTTCACTCTGCTGCCTGGACTCTATATGAGGCTGTTGGTTTTGTTCTCACTGTTCTGAAACTACTCTCTATAAACATGTTGTGATAAGTTGGTAACAAAAGCAGTAAAATTTATTATATGTCTACCAGTGGAACATCAGGGAAAGGCAATAATAACCAAGCAAAGTGCTTCAGAGCTTTAGTGGGGCAATCAAAGCCTCACAAATTCCCCTAAACCATAGGAGGAAATATTTCAAAGGCTTCACTTTATAGAAAAAACTGCAAAGATTTGTTTCGGCAGTTGTAATACTGGCAGTGAGACAAGTTTTTGCCAGTTTCCTTTTATCTGAAACATTTTTCACAAAGCCTTAAAAATATTATTTTTGTATGTTCCACTACATTCTTATTTGAGTTTTCATCTCATCTGATTTGTCCATCTTCTTGTCACTTTACGTCACTCGTGTCTAAAGAATACAGTTACCAAATCTAATGGATAAAGTAATGCAAAAGGCATAACCTAGCAACCACTGATTTGGGATGCCATATATTTTTTCACAATAAATAAAACTTCCCCTTACTAGAGTTAGCAGAGCGTTCTGCTGTTTATGATTGATAGTACCTGTTAGCGTCACTTGCTTGCTTTCAAAAGCTTTCCAAAGAATAACGGAAGTGCAGCAGAGAAATGAATTTTAAAAGTGTTTGGGAAAGAGAAATTTAAATTCTTTCACCATGGAAATAAAGTGTGCTGGCAAGAACTCAGGAGAATGCCACTGAAAACTTACTTAATATTGTTAAAATGAGCTTTACCTACACACAAACATAATTACACTGAGCCTGATCCAGCCCTTTCCGTATGATATCATGCTATGGTTTTCTGCTGAGTACAATTTGGCCACTTCTCTTTGCCTGTCTAATTTTGATGGTGCCTGGCACTTTATGAAATTAAGGCTACTAATTGATATTCAACTGCTGATATTCTTAAATATAAGAATCAGCTAAAGAGACCCTAGATCAGGGTAAATGGAAGAATTTTAAATCAAAATATAAATCAAGGAGATTAATTTCCAAATCTGTTCTTTCCTAGAATTCAAATATTTTATTATACTCAATTTATTCGGGCAGCACCAGTAATAACCTTTATTTTCTTCCCTTGCTGGTAGAACAGAGACTTTTGAGGGTGTGATGACAACGATGTTCTTTCAAGCCTCAAATACATGGAAAAAAATAATTACGAAATTATGCTAATAGCACTAGGAAAAGCTGGGATACTTTGCCAACGTTATTTGATACCAAAACTTCAGTCATTAAAAATAGTAATGATAATGAAATAGCAGAGGTGTTCAAGAGATGGAAAAGGAACTGCCACACCTGAAAAGTTTTGTCTTCTAATCCCAGGAGTTTATTGGCCGTTTAGTAATAGTTACCTTCCCCTGCACCTTAACAGACATCCGTATCCACCCCAAGACTGACTTCACACTGTTCAGCCAAGATGTTCCTAGCTTTGCACTTTCTCCCTCCGTACATGGAATTCAGTTTTAAAGTGAAAAGGTCACTGGAAAATACAAATGTTCAGCTGCCAGCAGACTTCAGAGACCAGCCCACGGGAGACACGGGGTATGTCCAGGACTGGAGGGCAGAGGCACTTCAGCCATGCTGGGAAGGGCAGGAACTGGATGCACTTCTCAAAGAATAAAAGACTGATTATTATGCTTTTCTAAACGCTGTCAATCATAGCACAAGGTTTTTCTCCACGTGTAGCACACCCTTCCAAGAGTCTAACAGATCATCTGTATCACTGATTGCTTAGATCTGCTCCTGAAATAAATCATAAGCATATTTCTGAGAGGAAGAGAGGCTACAAGTGTATGACTGGAAGGTAAGTTGCCCACACTGCCAGTCTGCTAGCCACAGCTCTATGGTGGGTGCCCACCTGTGTCCTGCGGTCTATCTACGAGCATCAGGGTTAGCAGCAGATAGAACTAGTCCAAAGAGATGATCCTGAACATCACTACTAGGAATCTTATGGGCCTCCCAGTCTATCTGTTCTTCCAGCTACCCCATGTTAACTGCTTGAACAGCCAAACACATGAGAGAATTTGGTGGTTTGGTTTTTGTTTTTTTTCATTCTTCTCAGACTATGTGCTATGAAGTAACAGTATTTATACAAGTAAATACTGCGGCCAGTGATGAGCAGCCTGTCCTTATGTGCAGTAACAAAGGTAGTTATGGTATCCATGGTTCCCAGGGGTTTGCAAGCCGCCGAATCCTGTTCTGGATAATGAATCCGCAGGGAATCTCATGACTGAAAAGCAGTGGCTTATTGTCAAAGAGAACTATTTCAGCAGGGTCTTCACTGATGTTACAGACCATGTAAATATATGGTGGATTCCTAAAAATGACACTATTCCAATGGGTACTGAAGTGAGAGACTGGTGTATAACATCAGCATTTAACTTCAGGCCTCACAGGCAAAATGTCTCTTCCCGTCTCCTACTGATCAGCTACGTTACCCATTCCGCATTCATATTAAAAAATAAAATATCTTTATCCCTGTTAATTTTCCAGGAACAATGGCCAGTTATCACTGATATTTATTTTTAGGAAGGAAGTGAAATCAGAAGTGCGTAGAGACTTGGAAAATTGCTTCAGCTACTGGTGGGGGTGGTGGTCGAGTTGGAAATCCTTGGGCTGGCTGACAGTCTCCTTTTGTGTGCTGAGAAATGTAGAAATCAAGAATTTAACATACTCTCTTGAGCTCCTTTGAAGGAGTCGCTTGTCCTTTTCTACCTAACATCTTTTATTTTGTTATTATGTGACATTAGGTATTTCTAAGAAAAAGAAAATGCTCCTTGCATCCTAGGGGCACACCTTTGACTTTTCACATCACCATTTTTATTCTTAGTGCTCACGTGAGACTGAAAACTAGAGATCATTAGGGTCAAAATAGGGGCTTGAAGACCCCTTACAAGAAACAGCTCTGCATGTGGTGAGCTGAGATGCCTCTCAGTCCCGCCAACCAGAAAGTACCAGGAGAAAACTGATTTCTTTCAGCTTTTCTTGACTCTACCTTATCTCCTCTCCTCTGCAGGCTGCTCTTCCCTCCCTTGTGCTTTTGTACTTCTGCACATTAGAATATTAGGTCAAACGCCCTCACTAAAACTTGTGCTGTACAATATTTCTGATTTTCATCTTTTGCTTGATTTTCTCCTCATCTACTGGAGACATCAATGGCAAAGTAATTTTCCCCTCAGATGTTTGCCCTTTGATCATGACAGAGTTTACTATAAACATTATCTCAAATAGGGCTTCCCCAGTTCTTTATAAATGTTTACTCCGTGCTCAGAAGTGCCAGGAAAACAAGGATCGGCTGTTAGCTTTGGAATTATTAACAGTTGCACACTATGAATAATATGTTACGGAGCCGAAGGGGTCTGTGTTGTGGGTGATGAGGAAGGTGCCACATAATAGGTTAATACTGCTCTGATCTTTGCTGGTACACAAATTGCATGATTGTCCTGTCGACCCTAATAGTGATGGTTTTGATTCTTGTGGTGGAAGCAGAGGGAGGGATTATTTGCTGTTTGCTGTGGAAACCACTTGAAATTCGATCTGTGGGCTAATCTAATTATAGCGCGAATGATAATCAGACGGGATGATGGGACTGTCTTTTATAAACTTAAACCTGAATGTACCTTACATTGTCTAATTTTAGCTAGCTGCAATGGCAGGGATAGCGTACACTATTTTGCACAGCAGGTAATTGAGATTTTATGTATGTATCTATATTTATATAGAGATAAATATAAAATAGATTTTATATATGTTTGTATTTGAAATCATATATTTATATATAAATATATACGTTTATATGTAAATACATTTTATATAATGTAGAATACATTTTATATATTTTTCAATACTTATATAGCATAGATCATATATAGTACATATTTTTAAAATATATATGTAATCCAGTGGAAACCAATAGTTCACAAAAACACAAACACTATTCTGCAAAATCTACTATACACCCGAATTTCTCCTTTCCTGCTAAGAAACGGTTCTGTGTAATGGAAAGATCCGTTATCTCTGGCATAAGATCCCGATTGCAAACTCCTGTAGGACAGGTTATACAACTGCAGTGTGTAACAAGGAGCCTTCACTCAGTTTGCTCTCCACTGAGGACCCAATGACACCCGTTTCAAAGCAATGTTGTCATAGCATGTCTTCATGACACAGGAATCGTTCCCAGGCTTTACCTGACCTCATTGTGCAAACTTCATCCTGGGAATCTATCAGATGCATTTTTGGCATTGATAAATCAACCGCGCAGCTCAATTCCAGAACGTACAGCCCTGCTGAATGCTTTTCTCTGTGCTACAGTCTTTCACACCAAATTCATATGGACTGGTGTCATCAGGCTCCGAGTAAAGAGGGAAGCAGGAAGAGCTCATAGATTCAATTTTAGATTAAATTTTACAAGAATAAAGTCTGTATTAAAACATTATGCATTGATGAGTATAGTCATTTTCTGAGTTTTAATATGCCCTTAACTTTTGCTTAAAAAAAAAAAATTCCAACATATAAAGGGGTTAGAACTTGTTAGTGTAATTAATATTTCTACATATCACGGCAAACAATCCATCACATCTATTGATAAGCAAATCTGTCCAAAAAAAAAAAAGCCTATATATAAAAATACCCTGCTAGTTCAGCTTGGAGCATGACGCGAAGGGACTAGGCAGGACCAGGGCTGCAAGTTGGTGCCAGCCCCCAAGTGCAGAATTTCAGAGCCAAAGCCGAGCCACTGAAGAAGTGGGGACAGTGGAATCGTACTTCCTTGGATGAGTAAACAGGGGAATATCAGGTTGAACTAGAGGGGATGAATGACATCTGTAATTAAGACTATTTGGGGATGGCAGTGTTTGATTCCAACAAGGCAAGTTCCAACAAGGTGTTGATGAATCACAGTTTTAGAGAAGATGCGTGGTTATTATTTAAGGACTCGAAAAAATGCATTCTAGTGAAAGACTCAAGAGTACAACTTCTTTTATTTAAGAAAAAAAAAAAAGGATTAATGGCTATTTGAATAGACCTTAGAATTATCTCTACACGGAACAAAAATCATGATATAACGCTTTGAAATTGTCAAACAAAATATAGCGCCTGGAAAACGTACAAGTAGAATAGGCAAATTCAGACCAGGCATAAAACTTCCTTTTATAACTGTAACTGTTTTAAGTAGAATTAACCTTTAGACCAACCTGTAAACATTTGTTCTGGATTTTTCATCGCTGGAAATATTTAAGTCCTACCTGTGTTTTGTGTTATGTACAAGGTTATATGGACTAAATGAGCACAGTGATCTCTGATTTCTAATCTATTAAGAAAAATAATTGCATCCTGTTCCAAAGTTGATTTTGGCCTTTACAAATCTACATACCCTTCACAACTCAAAGCAAAAGTCCACCATGAAATTAAAATTAATGGAGGATTTTAAAATGTAAGTTTTCACAGGTATAGATTTTTATATATAGAATTTTCTCAGGAGAGAGCATAAACTGAGCTTCTGAGAAGACAAGATATCTCCCCATCCTATGAGGCTTGCAGCCTTGAGACTAATTGTACATGACTGCAGTAGTGACTATTTTTCTTACTGCGCTGAAATGTTTTCATTTCAAACTGAATATTGCACTGAGAGCCCCACAACCCCGCCGTGCAGTGCGAGGGCTGTCTCACTTCGCTTGGACTCCAGCTAAACAGACTGAATGAAGGGTTGTATTTAATCCATTTCAAACATCCAAATGAAATACGCTTATTTGCTTCTTATACAGGCTAGGAGATATTTCACTTAAAGATGAGTTTAATGGAAATAGTAAGTGATTTGTCATTGGCTTCAGTGAAACCCAGGATTATACTTAGAGTACACATGGCTTTCTGAAGAGAATATCCTGCAATCCCCATCAGTTCATCATGTGAAGATAATATACCTCCATATTATACACTTGCATGTTCTGAGCAAATTATATCTTATAGCAAATTGGGCTTTTTGCTCCTACTTCTACTGTTGGAAGTCTTTCCCAGAATTTGCAATATTTTGTTTCTAAAACTTGAAACCATTACTATCTTTTGTAACAACTGCTGCCATGGCAAAAAAAAAAAGTTTTGTATTTGCTTTTATAGGTGGGTACACATTGTTTTCTTAAGCTCATCCAGTACAATGAGCTAGATGAGTTTATTTTACTAAGTGTTTTTATTAGAACTAAAGCAGGAATTCTGCATAGCTGAACAATTAATCCCTCCTCATCATTCTCATCAGGCTTCAAATCACCATCAAAACACGTAGTGTTTTTCCACCCGTGAAACAGCAAGCATCTGACCAATCAGATGAACTTCCACAGTGAACTTACCCAGTTTTTGCAAAAGTTGCCCAGTATCTCAACATGGTCCGGCTTAAGATTTCTTCAGCTTTAGTGTAATTCACTCTTCTTTCTAGAGGCAATCCAAACACAAACTCGATCTCATAACCATGCATTACTCCCATCCACTCTGGCCAAGGGAGCTTTGAGGATCGATGTTCAAAGAAATAAAAGAACGCATCATGTCCTTGCTGTGCAAATTTTTTGGTGAATTCCACTGCAGGACATATTATATGGTAGTCACCAACAACATCATCCATGGCATCACGGTAATGTTCTGGTTTTTGTTCATTTTCCCAATCTGTGTACTGAAAAATGATCGATTCTATTGCAAGTTGGGTTGCTTCTGGGAAGGACAGAGTTAAAGCTGCTTCAAATTCTGTTTTATTGATCAAGCTGTCACTATCCTTGCTGAAGCCAGGGACTCCATATGCTAGAAATTCTGATCCCTCGTCTTTATTAACACCAACTAAAATCTGTGTTTGTTTGAAAAGGCCATTCTCAATCAACGTTTCTGGCATGTCCAAGAGAAAATCACCATCCACAGTTGGACAAAAATATATATGTAAAAGAGAGTTATATGTTGCCACAAAAATTTCCTTCTCTAGTATATCCTTTGGGTCCTTGTCTTGGAGGCAGAGAATTAGCTCTGTCTCATTGCTGGTGGGACACTGGAGTTGTTTAGCTAAAGCCACGGTTCTGTTTCTGGCTTCAGATGCTGTTATCGCAGCCCAAGGGGCATTTGCAGATCCACTTTGCATGATGGCTCTTGTGAACAAAGGATGGCTTTTAGGAGAAAGAATATGGTAGCTGACAGAAGCTGAGCCAGCGCTCTCTCCAAATATAGTCACACTTTTTGGATTGCCTCCAAATGCTGCTATGTTCTCCTGGACCCACTGAAGTGCCAGTCTTTGATCAAATAAACCTGCATTTCCAGGAGCTTCCTGATTTCCTGGCAAAGCCAAAAATCCTAATGCACCAGTCCTGTAGTTCATGGAAACTACAATGACTCTTTCTACCCTGGCCAGAAACTTGCCGTCATAGACCGGTAGGGAAGTTGACCCAGTCTCAAAGCCACCACCATATATCCACACCATGACAGTTGCGTTCTTGGGTTTGGGAGAAGGAATCCATACGTTAAGGTATAAGCAGTCTTCACTTAGGTTAGTTTTTGGATTCCACATCTCTGTTCCAGGAAATCCTGGGTAAGTTGTATCTATAAGCTGGTAACAAGAGTTTGCATGCTTTGTGGCATTCCAAACATCAGACCACTTCTCACGAGGTTCTGGTTTTTGAAATCTCAGTCTACCAATGGGTGGCTGTCCATAAGGTATTCCAAGGAAAGCTGTCACGGATCCCCCCAGCACTTGCAGGTTCATCCCTCTGACTCTGCCATTCTTTGTTGTAATCACGTTATCCTCAGGCATGACCTTCCTGATGAACATACATAGGAGAAGAAGCCACATAAGAAGTCTGGTATAGATACTCATGCTGTTTGTCCAAATCATGATGCCTGAAACACAGGAAAAAAGAAATTCAGAATTGTTTTTGCAATGTATTAGTACCCGAGCCAAAACATTTTATTCAAAAAGGGTGTAGGTCATCTCAGGGGCACTGAGAATGATAAAATGAACACAAAGCTCAGCAGTCTTTAACTTCTTGTTAGTTAGTTGCGTTGCAAAAACGGTGTTTAGTATTTAATATTTGTCGCTAAAAAAAAGATAGAACTGAAGAAGACAGACCAGAGAAGATAGAGTCATATAAGCAGACTTTTACTACTTCACTTAGCAGATGACTTAACCATTTGCATTTCCACCAGCATGATGAAGTGGACATTTTATGATCTGTGACGGAAAATGTCATGCTCAACCAGTCATTCCTCTGTTAAAGGTTACTTTGGTAATTTGTGTTCTCAAATCAATGAATGATAATAAACATCACT
Organism: Tetrax tetrax; assembly: GCA_009806455.1. Classification (NCBI taxonomy): domain Eukaryota; kingdom Metazoa; phylum Chordata; class Aves; order Otidiformes; family Otididae; genus Tetrax; species Tetrax tetrax. The sequence continues at coordinate 105,611 of WHYT01015679.1, forward strand.
AGGCACAGATTTTTCCACACGTAAAAAGGAGCTTGAAGCCAAGTTTTAATCCAAGGATTTCCAGGACCACATAATTTTTGAGCTATATGCTTGTGTCACAGTAGGTGCCTGGGCTGAAGCAAACCATCGAGATGGCATAGCTGTAAACTCAAAGCACTGGGTAATTTCACCACCCTACTCATATGTCCTAAGATCTGAAGGTGAAGTAACATGAAGTACCTCTGAACGGACGGTCAGTTCATCAGCTGTGGGCGACTGCAGACAGAGGTACTCCAAGATATAAATAAAACATTTTTTTAAGATCTTTTTTCCCTAAAACAACTTAACCGAGTTTACAATCATCATAGTCATGGCAAGTAGTCCTACTTCTGCTACTTAGAATGAACAGTAAAATGTTAAAAAAGCTAAGGATTTTTTAATATCTCTAGGTGGTGCCTAATAATTTAAGTATGGCCTGGTCTTTGTTTCCTGAGAAGTTTTCAAAGTGACAATTAACATTATCTTAAAGCTAAGAATATAGACGCTGATTATGTACCGCATTTACAAATGCTAATAGTGCTATTTACCCCAACTTTTTCAAATGCTATAAAAACCCCAGTATCTTCCCTTTGAAAGTGAAAAGTCAGAAAAAAGACTATTTGCATAAACCCATTTCTATGCCTTACATATTTGAAAATGCTCAACAAAGCTTCTTTCTATTTTTTTTTGCTTGTTGCGCTGTCGTACATAGTGTACTCTGCTGTCTTGCCACTTTAAACAGGCCATTCTTTGTTAATAAGAAGCACTTGTGTCCTTAAAAGGAAGGAGGCAAATTTCAGTGGAAAGTACAGCTGTGGCTTAATCTAAGCTCCTCCTGCTTGTTGTGTATTCTTGGATATCAGCTGAGAAGATGCAGGGGGACGAAAAGGAAGATTTTGTGCAAAGAGGTTGCTAACTTTGAGATAGCATCAGCGGAGCAGGGAAGCATCTTCAGAGGCAATATTTTTAGCACTCATCTAAACAGATAGAAAACGGATAAGTTTCAGAAAACATAAACATTTAGGCTCTTGTCTTTTTATTAAAAATAAAAGGTGGTGAATGGGGGCAATAGACATCACAGCTGGTCTGGCGCTCCAGCTAGCCTCCAGCTTGACTGCTAGAAACTGCAAATGGTCACATGTACGCTAAACTTTAGAGATGTGAGTAGTCAGTCTGGATGACACACCTGGTCCAGCAGCTCCCGAGGAGTCTGCGTAAGCAGAGGCTTGCGCCAGCAGTACCCGCACAGGAGGCTCACATCCTTTAGTGGCATTTAGCTCACCTCTCTCTGTGCTAGGCTTTTTTTTTTTTTTCCCATTCATTCCTCTACTAAAATCTTTTAAGAGCTGGGTGAGAATAAGGCATGTAAATGTTAGCTTAGGGCTAAACTCTCTTGCCCTGTCTCACAGCCAACCAAGGGAACTGGGATAGCTTTGAGAAACGTTAATGGTAGGGATTTAACTGGGTACATGTGTACCCAAGGGGCAGCATTGTGAGATGGGAGAAGTCCCTTTCCATAAATCTCTTGTTTCACTGACACTCTCTTTTTTCACATATTCACTTCTAACACACCACCTAGGACAGAACCACAACAACAAGCTGGAAATAATAAAAGATTTTAAACATTGTAATTATAAAGAAGAGAAAAATACACTAAGAAAAGCAAGAGACTTCAAAGTTCCTGAAGCTTTTAATATCTAAACAGTAAATAAAGTAAATTCCCCTCTGCACTTCCCTGTTAATTAAAAAGGAATGGGATGGGAGGAAAATACTGTGGCATTGAAAACACAGCGGCAAAACTTTTGACCCTAAGAAGTTTTAGACAAGAATTTTAGGAGGAAAAAAGTGAACAGAAAATTCAATTCTGTACCTTTTAAATTAGGTCTGCAAAAGAACAGGTGACATTTTAAAGAAAGAGTTTGAAATAGACTGAGCTTGAAGAACACAGTAGTTTTGTACTACTGAATGAGAAGACTTGTTCAGTCTCAAGTTACTTTGCTACTATTAACAAAAGTACCAAGTGACAGAGGATTATTATTACACCATGGATGTACGGCAAATATTCCATTTAATAAGGTTTTTAATGCTGCATTAAAACAAACTCCACAACGTAAAACACACCGAGCAAAACAAACATTACTTGGTTATTGCTATGAGAGCAAAAGGGTCAGGAGATTGCTTTAGCTCATCAACCTTTACCAAGCAGAGATATATCATATAATGTATTTGCACACTTTAAAAAGCTGCTTCTGTAGTAGTTTCCTCCAGCAAAAGTTAAGCAGACTGCACTTTTGTATTCTTATTCAGCATAGGAACACAATTTATTTCAATGACTGTTTCCTCTCCTTGCAAATCTTCACCCAGCCAAAAAATCTATACACAAGACTATATAATTGCTATTTAAATAGAAAAGATGGTTGAATTAATAAGTGATTTCTAGCTCAGCTTAATTTACTTAGCCCAGGATCCCTTGAATAATACCAAGCTCTGATACACACGCCTGCTTACTCGTTCCGTTTGCAGAGCAGAGTTTTCCCTAGAGAGCAACAAATGGGCAGAGTGTAACATTTTAAAAGATCCCAATCCCCGTGCAAATCGAGCTGAACTGTAAATTATCCCGGCAGACAGAGACGTGTAAATAGAGAATCACTTACCCCCCTTCTATTACGGGAACTACAAAGTTTTTAAGAGTCAGGATCTCTGAATACCTCAGGGAGAATGCAGCGTGCAGCAGCTGCTTTAAGCCCGTAAATTGGACAGTACTGACATTATAATCAACTGGTTCTGACACAAAGCTCGCGAGAGTTGGCAGCAGCAACTTGATCTGCAGGCAGCCGTTCTTTGCTATCTGACATCTGCTCGGAGGCGAGCGGTGGAGTTCTGGAAATGCTACAGAGGGAAACCCGTTTTGGAGAAAATCAGGCATGAGCTTTTTATAGGAAAGGGAGGATGCAGTGATTTGTCCTTAGCGCAGGGCAACAATTTTATAATCTAGAAAGACAAACAGAATTATAAATCTAATAAAATCCTGCCTTTCTTTCCTTCGTCTTGCTTAGAGCAGTGATCTCACCCGTACATTTTTGCTGTGGTACAGCTCAACATTAGCACCATTTTAAAGTACCTTAAACTTTTCTTTTCACTGTAAGATAAGTAGTTATTTTTGGTTTTAAGCAACTGTGGCAGATAAAAAAGGAGTGTCCTCTGCACAGACATGTCAACAATTGGCAAGCATCAGTCGTATTACTTGACTCATGGCCATCTGTAGGCTACAGCAGAGATGTGCGTTGCCTGCTTCTGATGTTAGGGTTAGAAATGGTGCCCATATGGTGGCACATGCTGTTTTCTCTCTCTTCTTAGGTTTCAAATGGGAAATCACCCATGCTGCTTAGTATACCCAGTATCATCCTTTTCCTCTAACCTCTTAAGCGCTGCTTCCACCAGAATGCAGCACTGCAGGTGCAAAGCCAGGTCAGACCTGTCAAGGTTGCAGCACAGCTGGGGACACGTCCTGTAATGCAGGGGAGATATATAATTGCAGATATTTTGAGGTAAAAATGAAGGCAGAATAGAGATGAGTGGAAAAGACAAACAAATTACATACACTCCTTTTTCAAAAGATCTTGTTAAACCCACATCCCTGAGCAATCAGGTGAAACCAGAAGACCATCCCTTGATGGCCTCCAGCAGCATCTGCTCTCTAGCTTTGCTCTGAAAAAAACCAACTTTTCCACAATTTAAGTTTTCCTTCTATCAAGAGCCTTTGCTTCTCCTGTTAGAGCTGAAGACAATTACTTTTCCTCTGTTTAATAATCAAACTACAGCTCTGTTTCAATTACACAAAAGCAATATTTGGCAATGCACAGAACAGGAATAAAGCAGAAATAAAAAGTTAAGTATGAAGTTTATAGACCTTAACATAGAGACTACAAATTATTTTTAAAAGCTAGCATATGAAATAGTGTTTTAATAGAGAAAAGCTCAAGAAGCATGGTCATTTAGTTTATCCCAGTAATTTTACAGTCTACCTTTAGGATCAGATATACTGCAGGGACATGTCCCAGTCTAAACCTAAGTCAGGTTATAAATCCCTAAGCCTTCAGCGTGGAATTGTCCAATCTAGTTGCTAGTTCAGAATTCTTAGCTGAGATTTTTATCTCACTAATGTAAGTACAATATTTAATAGCAAAACAGGATTAATTCAGAATCAACTGTAGTGGCAACTCTTGCTGATTAAAACTTTGGAAGTTTCCTACAGGAAACATTAAGTTGTGCTCTTTAAACCAAGGCAATTGTCAATGTTCTCTGACATGTGCCTTTGCTGACTTTTTCCAATGCCTCCCCAACCCATTTGGAACCCTGGCCAGGTGACGCACATTAGCTTCACTTCCCTGACATCAGAGAAATGAATCATAAGCCCCAAATCTGGTTAGAGGCCACTTACACATAAGGTGTTTCTGATGCTTGTGAGAAACTGTTGTATTCTCAACCCTCATCGCTGCCTTGAGTGGTAGAGAAACAGCAAGAGACTCGAAACACAAAAAATGCTTATTTCTGGCTTCATCTATATTTTCCGGCATTTCTCCTCGCCTCTCTCTGCTCCCCTTTGCAGTGCCCAGGGCAGCTGGAAGAGTCTCCTCCTCCGAGGCAGGCACAGTTACCTGATGCAAAATGTGGAGCATTTCCACGGGCGCTGACAAGGTGACGCTGGGATAAGCGGATCAGCTGTCTCAGACTGTTTCTCGAGGGGTAGGAAACATTGAGTTCAGCCTTGGTTACCTGGATGTCTTCAGGAAAAGGGGGCATTAGGACAGATGATTTAGACTCTTCTACTTCTCAACTATTATGCTTTAGTCTAATGTTAGACTATTATGCTGTACTTTTCAAGAACACTAAGCCCTCTTCTATAATTTTTCCTTTAATTAAGAAAAAATTAACATATAAATTAAAGTTTCACAACTGTGTGCTGCGAGAGGAAACACTTATTTTAGTTATTACTTAGCTTACTAAAAATACCTGGGCAAAAAGTAGAGATTAAATACACTTAATGCCTTTAGTAATTCTGTGTAGAGTGGTCTTTTTCTCAGTTTTCCTAGGGGAGCTTGAAAGGAAAGGAGGTACAAACCAGCAGATAGAATGAAATAGATCTCACACTAACAGGAATTTTGATAGGAGAGATGTCCAAGTCTCCTAAGAAATGAAAGCAAAGGCCAGCTCTAGGAAAGATTGACATTTAGTAGGCTAAGAAGCTTAGAGAATTTAAACCATGCGTATTATAGAAATATCAAACATCTTTGTGATGATTTAGCTCATTATTAACCTGCTCTTCAGGGTAATAATGAAGCATATGCAGATGTTTACACTTACGAATATCCTAAATTATGCACCTTCTGGGTTATCTTCGGGACTTACCTAATAGAGCTGAGAAATCTATGAGCAACAAAACTGTTTGGAAAAAGATGTATCTCAGACATTTCTAGTGGAAAACACGTGCCTCTGTCCCAAGGTGCCCTTTGAGCTTTCAAGGTCTGTTTGCACTTGAAGAGTCCCATTTACCAGATTTGATCTTACCCTTCCAAGCCATCTACAGCCTCAGAAAGAGCACCTGGGCTCCTGTTACCATAACTGGGCTGAAAAGCTTTGCAAATGTCACTTCAGAGTAAAGGATATCACAGATGAATTGTGTGCATGCGTGAGGAAATATTCACATGCTAATAGAATATGAAATTAGGAAACAGTCTTAATTTTTTAATCGCCGAGAGGAAAATCAAAAGGCAAATTATACCTAAAGTATATGAAATATCATTTATACAAGAACGTGGGGTTTCTTTTTAACCTCCAGCCTTAGTAACCTCCCTCGGGGGGGCCTGGCCATCTCTGATCCCCAGCTGAATTTTCACGCTGAGCATCTGTGTGACCTTGGCTCAAACCTCTGAGAAAACCGCTATGTTGTGTGAAAAAGCTGTGAGGAAAGCAAGTAAACTGAAGCTGTACAAGACATGAAAGGTGAAATCACAGACAGGGGTAGGACTGCTGAGATGGGGACAGTTATCAGCTCAAGGACTCAGAGGGGAAAACACCAAAGCTGCAAGCTCTGAAATCTTCAGGTAAAAAACACAGAATTCTGACGGGAGCTCTGCAGCAGCAAGGAATTACTGATGCTCGGCTTTGGGTCTTACATTCACGTATTCCACTGTGCATATTAGGAAATAAATCATTGCCTTCACTTTTAAATTGCATACACCCAGCTTGCAGAGCATGTTTCCATGCTCAAATACAGTCACTTCGAAAGGTTACACCTTTCTCCTCTTTCTGTATTCCTTTTGCAAATCTCATACGTGGTACTGCACACACCACCTGTGTATGCCCATGAATGTAAATCAGGAACACCCTAAATAAACCCGGAGAGAGCTTAAGCGTTGCTTCAGGGGATTGTAGCTGGTGGTCAGACCTGTCTGAAATTCTGCTGTTATTCAATGTTCTTATGTTGTTATTCTGGTTATTCAAAGAAGCATTGCTCCAGAGGAACTTCCAGGACTAGCAGAAGTTCCCAACATTAGATCTGAAGGGTATTTGATAATATTAGGAAAGGTGTCTTAGATACACACCGTGAAAATGGATACCAATTTATTAAGTATACAGAAGACACTAACACTCATATAAGCCATTAAACATGATTATATTTTCCTCTTATTGGTTCAATTATGATCCGCTATACCTTTTTCCTTATTACTCTAATTATAGGTTGGTATAATTTCCTCTTTATTAGCACAATTATGGTCTCTACTTTTGTAAAATTCTTGGAGAAATCAGAGCCAATGACAAAATCTAGCCAGTTAAAAGATAAAGTTGTTATTATTATTATTATTTCTTTTGAATGTTCACTTACTCTTAATTCCTTATGGTACTCTTACATAATTCAGTATTTTGTCTCATATAGGGATCAGATTCAATAAAGAATATAAAATATGATTAATGTATACACAATATGTCTTCCATGATGTCATTATAGCCTGGTGTTTGTAAGAAAACAGACAAAATTGGAGTGTCAGCAAAGAGCTGAAATCTTGTATGTGCATGATAAAGCTAATTAAATTATAAAGTTTCACAGATTTCTGCAGAATATTAATTAATTGACAATATAACTGTTTTCCATGTTTGTTTCTTTCTTCTTTCCTATAGACAGTAAAGCTCTAATTGTTTAAAATAGTGTAAAGATACCTGAATAACAAGCTTGGTTGCTGGTAATCACCTACCCACAGCAGTGTGGCGTTCACAACGATAACATGCCCTCTCATACCCAAACTTTGTGAATAACTGAGAAGTTTGATGGAGAAATGAAATCTTTTGAATCTGTTAGGTAGACTTGGTATCTGGAAGGGGTGAACGCTTCCTCATTTCCGACTCTCCCAATTCCCACTCTTTATTTTAGGCCTTACCACTAATACGATTGCCCATCTTTCAGTTTCTGTGTCCACAAGAGAGATACACATCTCTAATGAGAAATGCTGTAGAGATGTTCAAAGGTTTAGCTTAAGCCACTGCGGTTTTCAGATTTCAATTTCATCCAGCGTGTCGAAAATAGGAATGAAAGAATTGAGCCTTACATCAGGGCCTGCTGGGGCCTGTGGGTGGGAAGTTACGGAGGAAACAATTTCAGTGCAGCCTAGTCCACTCTCCAATAAATGGGTCACAGCACCTGAATATGTCACAGCTATGGATTTTAGTGGGAATAATTACGTGTTTGTCATGACATAAAATTTCAGATCCACTGGTGCCCTGCTGTTGCTCGGCGTGGGTCTGAAGGATGTGGGAGCGCGGGTTTGAGCGGTTACTGCTGCCCACGTGCAACGAAGGCAGTTGGCCTCTACCTTCCGACAGCTTTGCTCAATGGTTTTGCGTGGCTGAGGAGGAAGGCAGCGTCCATGTTGGTTAACATCAGATCAGGTGTCTTATTTTTCCTTGCTATAACCGCACCAGGGCAAAACTGAAGGATATTCCATAGTCATTTTTCCTTTATTTTCTATAATTCACAGGTGATTTGATCTCTTTGCCTATGTGTTTCATGAAAGAAGTATAACTTTGCAAAAAATCGATGACCCTGGAAGAGGTTGTGCTTGTTTTGTTACCATTGCAGCACACCACACGTAGGCACACGCTGACCTCTGCCGTAGGGCCGTGCCCAGAGACCATGCCGCTTCTGAAAGCTCAGGCACCGCTGAGCACCGTTGTAATCCCATCAGAGAAGCGCATTTCTCAGGCCAAGTGACTTTTTAACAGAAAGTCTCTTTGTTCTGGGATGTGCAAGTCTTGTGTAATCATGAAAATCTCATGATAAACATCTGTGCAAACTTTTCAGGAAGATGCCATGATTGGTGAATATTGGGTAATTCATCACAATGCCATCTGCTTGAAAAACAGAGTTGTCAGAACAGGTGGCATAGTGGTAAAGTACAGTAGGCTTCCTCTGGTCTTGCTATATGTCTATATATTAAGTATATAACATTAACTTAAAGGTAATATGATGTTCAAAATATTATGCTCAGTATGAAGCTCAAGGATATATGTCAGAATACAAAGGGCATTTTGATTCTAACAGTGTCTTTAAAACATGAATCATATATAACTATTAGGAAAAAAAAAATTTAAAAAAGAATTAGAAGAATTCTTCATCAGTAACCTTCATTAGTTTATTAACAGTACATTTTTCTCATGATTATTCTGCCCTGGGCAGATTCCTGATGGATTAACCCACCCCATCAACTTCCCTTTCCTTCCTCTCACTGTGGTTTGCACCGAGGAGATCATACAAGCCCGAAACAACACTGACTTTTCCCAGTCCCTTTTCCCCTATCATGTAGCAGCATTTTAACACCAAAAACAATCCGTAAGTGTATTTTCCCTTCACAGGGGTTGCAGCAGGTTGAAACTGGAAAGGAAAACTTCAGCGCGCTGACAGAGAACACGGCACCACGGGCAGACCTCACGGACCTCGGCTGGGGAGAAGAGGCGTTTTTAGCAGCTGCAGGAACATTATGATTCTCTGCTCATTCTCACACTTTTGCCTGAAGGCAGGTTCGGTACAAAATGCACAGACAGTCCACAACCTGAAGGACTTTCTGTTTAAGTTATCAGACCCAGGGATACTGGGAAATTGGAAGATGTGCCCAAGATCATGAGGAAGACTGAATTGCATTCAGACACTCAGAACTTTAAAACACCATCCTTCTTGGTTTGTTTTAAATCCTGCAGTTTTATAGCTGCAGTGTGGTAGCTTTTCTCTCAATGCATTACTAAAAATTGAAGGCATTTTTGGAGGTAATCTTGAATAAAAGCAGCATTTCCATCCATTTTCCACAGTAAACAGAAGTCAGCCCTTGGGATTCAGAGGCTGCGTTTTCTGGAAGTCACCACAGGCAATAATCAGAAGAAGTTACTGCGGAATACTCCCGGGCTTCTGAGCTGGTGGGCGTACCGTGGGGAAGGGACGGCACTTCAGAGCAGCGTGCCCAGGAGCTGCCAGTGCCTCTTGTTGGAGCCACCACCACAGCTGTGAGTCTTTTGTGCACAATAATTAATCATCATAAAAGTTGCAGAGAGGATTTGGTCTGGAAATGGATTCGGAAGGCACAGATGGAGTATCATGGCACAAAACCATCTGCCTTCGTTTTTGCCAAAGCAGCGACTCCCCAGCATTGAAGAAAACCCACAGGTAGGCAGGCGGGCGCTGCTAAGTGAGTTTTACATGGTTTGCCTTTCACTGCCTATCCTGCAGGAACACAGCTTTAATAAAATGTCAGTCCATTTCCCAGTGCCGCTGGAGGAATAAAGTGCGACGGCTAAGACTCGCTCAGTAAAAACATTCAAGTGATTTTAATTTTTGTGTTCACGAAAAAGAAATCCCATCTCCACCTGATGAAAACATTGAAGATTTTTGAATGTCGCACAAAGAAATGCAAGTGCCTGTGGTGTTGCCTTTCTGATTAAGCGTGCTTGTACTTTTATCAAATATGAACTCCCCCTCCCCCGTGGAAGGGTGTTTACCAGTGTTCAGGATTTAACCATGTGAAAAGTGAAAAGCAATTTGCTAACTCTCCTGTGCTGCCTTTTTTCTCCTCCTCCTTTTATTCCACCCCCTCCAATTTTTAGTCAGCTATTCTCAGTATTGCCAAAAAAATGTCCTGTGATGTTCTTACACGCGGAGTATAAAAAATAGTTTTTCTAATAAATGTTAACAGCAACCATAAAACAGCAAAATAAAATAACACTAAGCAAAACAATCAATAAAAATGTGTACAAGAATTAAGTATTGGTGCATGAAATAGGAAAAGGGGCTGAATCAGAGAGCTTTCTAGAGAAACCTGGAAGCTATTTCAAGAGAAGATGGGCAAGGAGTAAAATTTATCAGATGTGGCTGAGATAATTATACCAAAACAGACAGGAAACAAGATGCTTGACCAAGGGGAATGTAAGGGAAAGAATCCAGCTCTTTTCTGTGCTTCCCAAATTATTGTCCTTTTGGGCTTAAGTGATCCCACTGTGTCACAATGCAAATGACTTTAAGCTAAGGCTGAGATGGCTGTTTCAGCAATGGGTCCCTGCTCAGTAGGAATTTAGTTCATGCTAAGCACCTGATGCATGGGCAATGGGGATTCAGTGTATGGGATCAGCCTAGAGTTTCTCCGAAGTGTGGAAATAACAAAATAAAAGGAATAAAAGAAAAAAAATAAAGAAGAAGCTCTGCAGTGTGTACACCATCAGATCCTCAGGACTATCTCCTCTGTTGCTCCCACCAAGATGCCCTACCTGCAGTCGTGGTGTGTCCTTGGGTACCTTCCCATCCTGCTATGCACACCCAGAGATGTCCAACTCATCTCTGAAGACAAACCCAAAGACCTAACAGCCTTCAGAGAAGAGCCAAATATAAACAAGCATTTATTTTGGATGATCAAATAAACAGTTAATAGGATCAACATATATAAGCAGCTCCAAGTCCTGGTTACTTGAGCTTTGGTGCCTGTTCTGTGGACAAGGAGCTTTGTACTCCTGAGCAATTGAGGTTAAGCATGAGGACAGCCCCTGCTTCAAGCAGCAGGAGGGATTTTCAAGCTCTTCCTTTGGTATCTCTGGCATTCTGGATATGGGATAGCTATGGAATGACCTATCAAAGGGCTCTTCAACAGAGGTGTTACTGTCCATTTAGTTCGCTACACTTCAATCAGAATATGAGCCAGGAGCCCAAGGGTTTATGAGTATCAAGTGGAAAATTTCCAGTGTAGCAATTTCTGTTACACAGGCGGATTCAACAGCAAAGGTTTCAGAAGTGCTTCCTGCACCTCAGTGGATATTTATTCAATGAAGTGATTGAAAGACAGGCATATTGCCTCCTCCTCCTCACCCAAAAATACAGTCTGCTAAAGCCAACAGCCTCACTTGAATAACGGATGTGAGATTCTCCAAGTAGGGTATAACCCCAAATATCTACTAAAGATGGTAGTGATATCACTGTGAATATCCCATCCAGTGATGATAGACATAGAAAACATGCAATGAGCAACTTATATTTACTATTTGTGGTACGTTAGAAACCAATGTTCCCCTCTGCCTGGGAACCTCTTTGAATTTATTGTAGGGAAATCTTACTGTACATTCATACAGAGCAAACCTTTATTTTAGAAAGCCTTTATCTTAGAAACCTTTATCTTCACTCCATGGCTGGAGTTTCAGTCACAATCAGGACTTTTTATGTAATGGGATGTGCAAGGAGATCAGCTATGAACAGTCTTAGTGAAAAAAAAAAAAATACCAAACCGCCGTTTCAATTTAAGATAAGTGGCATCTGGTGGAAGTAGAAAGATGGGACAGACACACTGAAAACCACAAAGCAACATTTTTCAGCGTGTACAGCATATACCCATGTATCACTGAGGAACACAGAGGTGCTGGTCTGAGAGAAGTCAGCCAGAATTGAAGCCTGGAGTTTTTGTAGGACCTGGCATCTCCACAGCGGTAGAAATAAGAGGTAGGTTGAGGGCAGGCAATGGGGACAAGTTGTTCAGACTTCGAGTTCTGCCTTCTAGCTCCTGTTGTCCCCATGATGCCTCAAAGTTGCATGAAATGATCTTGGCTCACATTAACTCATTTACTAGGAATCTCTGGCCGGTCATAGGAGAGAATGTCAGTAAAAATGGAGGTGCTAACGCATGGATTTTTAGCAGTCTATACAATATATCTGGCATTACCGTGGTGCTGTTAGCAGGAAGGACTCTGATGTCATCACGATGCAATATGCCAGTGCCTACCACAGTTATTAGGATGTCTACCTTTGACAGGATGCCTGAAGAGTTTCTCCACAGGACAGCTGCTATATTGCATCATGTCAGTGCACAGGATAGAGCTATTAATGACTTTTAATGTGATACTCCGTATCCTGACAATGCATGCTATTAGGCGGTCCTTAATCACTGGATCACGGATATTAATATACCAACCCTAACAGCGCTAAAGACGTACGATGCCAAAGTCTGCTACCCACGTCTGCAGCAGTATATAGTAAAACCATTAGGCAAAGACTCAAAATGTTATTTAGTTCACAGGAAAATTATGAAATTTCAAACATGAGCCTCAACAGATCCATTGTATACTGAAAGTAATTTGAATTTTCATTTTCCAGGTGTCCTCCTATTCTTGGGTTAATGACTGAGTGCCACAACCAGCTTTTCAAAACTATAACAAAAAATATTGCTGCTCATTTTTCTGGCAGACCACTTGCATCACTTTAATTTAGGAAGCAAACCATTTTACAATAATCACAGACATGTAAATGAGCCAAAAATGGTGTTTATTTTGTTGCTTTCCAAATTTAAGCTGACCTAAATAATTTAATACAAGATTTGTAGCAATGAGAACACAATTTGGTGGACACATATGGGAACACATTGGATTTGTACTACAGAATTGTTACTCCTCCGAGTAAAAGATGATTCACCCTCTAAATGTAGTGTAAATACGGATCCAGCATTCAGTGTGGTGGCACGAATGGCGCTGTGAAACCAATACAGACCCTCGCTGTGTTCCCTCCATGGGAAAAGGAGAGCTTGCTCTTGCTCAAGCATGGAAACTGGGCACATGCCTGTCCTCTGAGTGGGTGTTTGGCACTCAATTGTCAAGACTGGCAGATGTCCCCAGGCAGTATATTAAGCTGTTGCTGACAAATTATTTTCGCTAACATGGAAATATGGAAGAGCTTTAGCCAGCAGTAGGGGAAGCGGGGCGGAGGACGGATCCCATCACTAGTGGTGTGTGCCCGCGCTACCCATGGCAGTAGGGGCTGATGGAGACACTCCAGCTCAAGGCAGCTGCTCTGGAGCTTTCCATCCAGTAACCAACACCATCACCTCCTCTCTCAGCAAAGCAAAAACCAAGGTCTGAACTGATGGTTAATAAGTAGAGGGTGACAAAAATGTATTAAGCAGGTAGACCTGACATCACTGTGCTCATGGATAATTATTACCAAGATGAAAAATATCCTGGAGTTTCTCCACTGTGAAGCAGGATGTGCAGGAAGCTGGCACAAAGGCATTTCATCTCAGAGGTGTTTGTTTTCTGTTCATAGTTATGGCTAACTGCAGCAGAACTGAACATGCTTCCCGTACCTGCTCCAGGGGGATGCAGGGAATTGGGAACCACATTGCTTCCCTGTGCTTCTGAGGACTGTAGGGAAACGTGAACAACAGGATTTGGTCTTCACTGGTTTTTGGAGTATTTTGTCCTTTTTGTGTAACAATGTATTTCCTCTGCAATAAACTACAGCAGAATAATAAACATTTTCATAAACTGCAGGATTTACTATAGATTCAATCGCAATAAAATAAATGAAATTTAAGTGCGAGATTATGTGTAAGTTTAAATGTATTAATCATACTTTCATGTGGACTAAAGTGCTTTTTTGGACCAAGATTGTAAATCACACTTAAGCCACGAACAGGAGTAAAGTACAAATATGCAGCAATGAGAAACCTTATCATTAACTTGTGGTGACCATCCGATAGGAATCTTCACTGCATAAAAACAATGCTACTTTTTGCCTCAAAGCACTTCAGTCCTTCAGTGCCTTAAGTGTCTCCTAAGATACCTTTTCCCTCAAGTTCAAATCCACGTGGACTGAAAACAAAAGTTCCTTCTATCAAGTTAAGCAGGACTGAGGACTCTGCGTTTTGGACACAGCCTGAAGATGAAGGCGGCTTGCACGGTCTAAGGACCAGCCCCAGCGTTGGACTGGCACCGTCTTTCTGGTTACAGCTTGTGGCTTTTGTCCCATTCTATATGATCAGTAAATGAACAGAATATGCAGTTTGCACAAATTTTGTTCAGCAACCACAGCAGTGCCAGCTGCCTTGCTAGTAATAACATAGCCCGTTCTTCAGAATCAAGCGAAACAGAAAATGTAATTAATTTTATTTCAAAAATTCTGTCTGAGCACATTTGGCACCCGTTTCGTTTCACTGCTACATCAGAAGACACACTCTGACCAACGTCACACACCCTGAAGACACAGAAGAAAGAGAATAAATATTATTATTGGTGTTTGAATATTCAGTCTATGTAAATGTATTATATACTTTGCTTGGCTTAGTCATAATAGAAAAAGCAAGCAAGACAAACTTGTATTTTTTTTCTGCACACACTTTCCTTTTGTCTTTTTATTCACATTTCGCATAGTGCATATTGCAAGCTTTTCTTTGTAGTTAGATGCCTCTAGCTATTATCTTGGAACAAAAATTCAAACATACCCTGCACAAAATCACATGAAATGGCTCGTCACAACACCGCCTCGAGGTGTCAGAGTCAAAGATGTTGGAAAGGAAGAGACTTACGAATTTATCTTTTTGCACATGCCCTTGCAGTCTAGGGTTTTGTTTTTTTTTTTTTCTGTTTTCTATTCTGAATGATATCTTCTAATGCTACCTTACGAACGAATTAATGAAAAACAGCTTCAGCGGTGTGCAGGCAGCGAGCTGGTTCCTGGGGAAGGGAAAGCCCCGTGTGCTCTTGCGCGGACACCCGACGCGGGGCGTTCGCGCACCCGTGCGCCACCAGGCTGCGCTGTTGCCCTTGAGCAGCGAGCGTCTCCACGGGGCTCCGCCGCTCTGCTCCTCCCGCGGCTGGCACTCGCCTGGGAACACCCTAAAATCCTAGAAAAACCAGAAGGAACATAAGTCCCTCGGGCTCATTTTCCTTCCGATTATACAGCTCAGTATTTTTCATAGGACTTCAGCTCACTTTGTAAACCACCGGCAGGGTTTGCTGGCCATGAAATTCGGGTAAGAAAATACATAAAGCACCCGCGCAGGCTTAGGATGCAAACATTGCAAAGCTGATCTGAGAATTGATGTTACACTCAGTGCAGTTTCCAACAAACCATCCATGAATGTTCATCACTGCTTCTTACTCTCTCTATGACATTCCCCCCCTCCATAGACCATTTCAGTTTTTCAAAACTGCATGCTATTTAAAAAATCAGGAGTGTACTGAGGACAGAGCTCAGAAAACACCCTGAATAAGCAGAGATTGGTGAAGTTGCTGGACACCATGTGCTTTGCAGTTGGACCCTCAATGCTTCTTGCGGTAGAATAGCCTTTTGAGTCTTACGAAAGCCTCTGACATGCTGGACAGTCAGAGGCTTTCCAGAATATCTTTTGTGTTATCCTTTTTGGTAGTTTATACCCGAGATATTTATTTTTCTTACTAACCTCTGCATAGATTTAATTCTTTCACTTAAATCACCACTAAACTGAGTAGATATTTTTTTCAAGAGGAGTGATCACCTCAGACAGTGGTGTGACTCAAAATTACTTTTCCACTATGTATGACTAAAGAAATATATTAGCTACAGAGAAGTAATAACACCTTCCATTAAATAACAGAAATTTTACTTAAGAAGAATGTGTAAAGAAGGCCATGCTGTGTCTGATGAAAGGTAAATCGACAAATGCCATGGAAGTTTGCAAAAGTAAAGTAGAAGAGCAGGCTAAACATATGACTATAAATGTAAAACTCTCCAGTCAGCAAAAACCTGACTCTTAATGAGAGCTAATGTTTTTGTATCTGGTTATCAGCAAGAGGTTTTTCTTCCTTGAATGTGACCAAGTACTTTTTGTAACATTGTAAACATTTGGCATCTGGAACATCTGGCGACAAGATCCATTGCATAAGAGCATGAGCTGCGAAAAACCGTTTCTTTCAGTTTGCTTTTGAACCCACTGCTTGCTAGTCGTACATAGGATAGCATAAAGAAAACATGGCTGAGATTCAAGGCCGGTACTTGATGCTTGCCCTCATAAAACTAAATAATTGGTTAAGACCAGTTTTAGGAGTTTGTGACACAACAGAAAGACCACTCCAGAAGAATTGATTTTTTTTTTTTTCCCTGTCAAAAGTCAGTTAATTTAATACTCCTCAAACTAATATAAGAAGCTGAGGTATAAACCTTGATCATCAGAGGGAGATGATGTAAATTCTTCCCACCCTGCTGCCCCTGCAAATAATCAAAACTCCCACAAAACCAAAACCCGGAACCCAAATCTTTAAACCTAGACAAAATAACTCAAAGTTAAATTTGGAGATGAATTAGTTTAATTTTAACTTGCACATCACTAAGCATTTGACTGCATATTCTCTTCTAAAGATTCCCAAACCTTTTAGGATAATTCCCCAGCTACTCGTCAACTTTTTGCTTGGTGTTGAAGTAGCTTTTCCACGCTGTGTGCTTTTCTCCTCCATTGATGCAACACTCAGAGTCTTCTATCTTCCCTCAAAGTACCCCAAGAAAAACAGCTTTTAGATCTGCTTAAAAAGAAGGGAGAAGACTCCTCTTCTTTTGTGCACCTCAGTGAAAATATACCAGATCAGGAATGGTCCTAACACCAGAAACACAACTCAGGTTGTTCAGCTCCCAGTGGGGACCTGGTGTTGTCCTGGCCCATGGATCATACTTCAGTTGCAGATGATGTGCTGCACAGTTAACTTCCTTTCCCAAAATAGTCTCCCAAAGGCTACAACCAGATTTTTAGCTGCTGAAAATCACAGTAGCACTCTTACAGCCTGCTTCTGTACAACTATCTAGCTGAGATATGAATCTGTCCCTTCAGAAAGGTGATTATATGTTGGACATTTTCAGACTTCCTACTGTCTAAATTATTGAGAAGCAACTACTACTGTGTCAAGTCCAGTGTTTCAGATGGGGTGATAACTGTGAATAAAAACCTCCAGAACATTCAGAAAATCATGAAATATGGAAAAATCACCCCTGTTTGGAAAGGTTAAAAATCTTGCCCCACAGATCTGTTCAACATCAGCAAAAAAGTTAACAGAGAATAAAAGCAAACTTAAGGAGATCATTCAGTTGTTGTTTTAGAAGGCTAATGACACAATCCATCACCAAAGTCTATTATGGAAATTTGAAAACTACAGGGTAAAAGGTAAATTTCTGCCATGGATTAAAAACTATTCATGAGATAAAGAAAACAAAGGAGAAGAAAAAAGATCTAATTCTTGACATAGAGAGAGGTTAATATGGAATGCCCCAAGACGTGCTGCTGGGACTGATTTTTGCAATTTTAAATCCCCAGCATAATGCCAAAAGTACTAGCTTACTCAGCAAATATTCTGCACTTTGCTGTTGCAATAAATACTTGTGCTTGCTTGCTTTAGACCAGGCTCCCTAGTCTGCACTCCTGAACTTGTAATAGCACCCACAAGACTAATAGGGCATGCAAAGAGGAAGCTTAATCTCCATGTGGTTACACTTCAGTAGAAATGTCCCAGGGGGAGAATCTGTGTTACTTGTGATTGCTCATAAATCAGACAAAAAGACATTTTTTCTTTTAAACCATTCAGTGAGTCTGAAGCTCTGCAAGGCAGATAAAACATATTTTTCACTTGGATATTGAAAAAATGCGAGAACCATGCTGCTGCTGTGGAAAACATCGCTATTATGTGTGAATGAATGGCATTTAGCATCAGAAAGATTCTTTAAATCTCAAGTAAACTTCCCCCTAAAGGTTTAAGTCATACCATGTATGTATGCAGACGTTCAGCATGGAAAGAAATGGTATACAAGTCATTTTCCAGTAAACGTAGCTAACTGGAAAAAATGGTAGATGAAGTTTCAGGCAGATGAAGATTCATGAATCTACCAATACAGACACTAATGGATTCAGAGATGGCTGTTTAACTCTCCCAAAAAAAAAAAAAAAAAAAAAAAAGAGTAAAATCTGTAAACAACAACTCAGTAAAAAAGTCTGCTTATTCTTCAAAAGCAGCCAAAAATGGTTAATGTGTTGCAGGCAACCACTGGCAAAAAGATAAAGTCCAATTAAAAAGTTTGCTGTTATTTCACATCCTCTTGATTTTGAATTCAGTTTCAATCACATCAAAGAAAATATGGAAAGCATTCAGAAGAAGCACAACAGAAATGTCTTCTAGGCAACAGGAGCTTTGAAAAGTGTAAAAGCGGTTTTATACACGACTCTGCTCCTTCTTTGACCAGTTAAACCAGCAAAAGTCTTTCAACCGTGTGGCACCCTAAAAGCTGAAAAGCTGCCATGGTCACACTGATTAGAGAAATCTCCTCAGTTATCCTGCGCACATATATCAAGATAAAAAAACTAAGTTCAATGAATACTCATGATTCAGAAGATGAATTGATTAAGTTGGTACAGCCAAAAAGTTGTCTTCGTGGCGTATTTCATATTTAGGCATCATGGCTGGAGGAATTGGCAGAAAACAAAGCTGAGCATTTAATTTCAATTGTCAGTTGATGAAGCAATGATCTCAGAAAATCAGTTGCCTCATGCCAACCTGTATTGATGTGTGTGACTATGTCAGATTCTCATTTGCATTATGGATAATGCTGCCTAGTGTAGGCCACCTAAAATATCTCATTTTTCTAAAAATGTGACTGGAAGCCTTCTCATCTTTTGTGAGTAATGTAGAACTGAAGTCAGTAATTGTATTTTATTTCAGGTTGTGTGTAGCACGTGCAAAACATTCTCCTTCTATTCACAATGCAAGATTAGAAGTTGTGAATTCTTGATGGTCTGTGCAGAGGAACTAATGGAAATCAACAGTTCATATCCAGCTAGAAAGGAATTCAGAAAGTATCCCTGATCTTTATTGGTAAGGCTATCTACAAAATTGAAAAATTATCTTCACAATACTTAAAAGATATATATTTTTCACTATTTTCTTTTCCTTTATCTTATTCTTAAATACGTAGATTAAGGTGAGGCTGAAGATACTGGTTTATTTTGTTAGAAATGTAGCATCTCAGTTTTCTTAGATGCCTCAGTGTTACTTAGCTGATAAGATCGCAGTTTAATTAAGCTAGAAGTCCTACTAACCATAATAATCTTAAAAGCATCTGTTTGCTGGAGAAGGCTGATAGGTTTTCCCCACTTTTTTTCCTTCTGAACATGTTGTTTAACAAAAATCAACATTTTTCACAGCAGAATTCTTTAAGACTTCCTGCTCATCATGTCCAGACCTCTACTGTTACAAGAAATCATTATATATTATTTCACTCATTGCTTGATTAAGCATAATCTTGTCGTTTCTTGCCCACTTTACTCCTAATGGAAGAGCATTTAATAATCTCAATCACTTGTGATTAGAAATCTCACTCCCATTTCCAGAATAAATGTATACAAACCTATTTTTATTGTGTGTTACAATTTCCTATTACATTTTCCCCTCTTACATATTCCTTTGTGGTTAAATTCATAAAAACGAAACATCTGCACCAGCTACATCGTTTTTCTAAGCTAAGCCAACCTGTTTCAGTCTATCAGGCTTTTTGGGAAGAGGGAAGAATTTACTTTCCCCTCATCATCCAGGGAAACCTTGTCCACCCTGTTCCTATTTGAAAGCATCACTCTTGACACAGAGGGATCAGAAATACATGTGTCATTACTGGAAAGTACATCCATCTCATACTTCACGTCTTGTTTCTATACAAGAAAACTCTCCTAGAGTAACCAGAGCCGTCAAATTGTGCTGTTGTCCCTGAGCGCATGGCTTGGTTTGATGGGACATTACA
Source organism: Tetrax tetrax (assembly GCA_009806455.1). NCBI lineage: Eukaryota > Metazoa > Chordata > Aves > Otidiformes > Otididae > Tetrax > Tetrax tetrax. Next base: position 125,724 of record WHYT01015679.1, read on the forward strand.
AAACCAAATAAGACTGCATGATAAGTTGAGATGTGCACAAATGCAGGAATACCAGAGAGTCCTCGGAGATGTAAATTCTGCTCTCTGACTACTCTGCCACATTTCCTTGAGCACTCTGGACGGGCACAGGGCTCGCTACCTCCGGTCTAGAAGCCATCGACAGCAGCAGTAAGCTGTGTGCTGTGTTCTTACAGTCTTATTTGAAAAAGAATCTGAATCCACAATGTTTTCAACATTGCAGAATGAGGTACTTATTTGAAAACAAATTCCCCAGCCTACCGCCATTCTAAAACTTCATCTTGTTTCTTTGAAGTCAGGCTGGTGGAAAGCAGTCCATCAAAAACGATAGAGCTTTTGAAATACTCATTGAAAAGTAATAGTTCTACACAGAAACAAAGGGCTACTGGACTGTCCAGAGTCATTCCTTCTGTGTTCCTCACTCAGTTTACAGGCACCCTAGAGCCTGTTCTTTGCTCTGGGCTCATCTCCATTATTTGTAAGTGAGGGTGTAATTCAGCACCATCACTAGATGGGCTACCAACGCAGACTCTTTGCGTGGCACTGAGACAGGAAGAACTGGGTACCCACACTCTTTTTTTTTTTTTTTTTTCTAATTTCCTTCTCCCTTCAGCTGTGCACCAGTATTCCCCTCTGCTAGGTGTGAGGTAAACTGCTTTGGCACGAGGTGGGAGGGGCTGAGTCCGCTGTCCACAGGGCACACCCGCGCACACCAACAGACACACGTTTCATGGTGGACACTTCTTCAGATGTATTTTTCTCTTCTGAAAGCTGCTTTGTGTAATTCCATACTGACTGGAAGGATTTTCAAGGGAGAATACATCCAAATTAAAAACATGGAAGGAAAATAGCTGTGTAACTGCCATACTTCTGCCAGAGAAAAACAGGCGCAGAAAGGGAAGAAAAGCCTTTATAAAGCTTTTACAGCTGGGAAAGCCTGGAACGTTTATTTTTCAGAATTCTTGGAAATGCCATGATTCACTGCTGTTGCTCACTAAAATAAGGACACTAGTTACAGCAGAAGCGCAGAGATGTTTGTAAGAAGACGAGGAGCCCTGGGAGCAGTCTGGGAGGCCAGCCTGATTTCCCCACGACCCACAGACCTGAACACCAACGCTGACTGTCCAAGAAGCAAACCTACAGAATGAGATTAATCCCAGGTGGAAGAATGCAAAGATTTAAGTAAGCACTACTGCAGGATCACACGTGGCAATCAGCTTAGTTACCTACAGCATTGACCTCACCACTACATCAGCTAATGATTAACCTTGTCTGCACCACGGCCCGTCTCGTGTTGCTCCAGACGGCCTTGGGGTTGGGTGGGAGAGAAAAGGGAGGGGAGAAGGGAAGGACCTGAGCACGGCTCATCCATCACGAGGAAGCTGAAGAAGAAGAAGGAATAGCCACAGACTTCCTGGCAGAAGGAAACAGCACTTTGGGAAGGCAGCGTCAAGTCATGGCAAACCTCAGTGCCTGAGTTTTGCTAATCTCATGGCACGGCTGCAGTGCAAATAAAAATACATTTGCAGTATCTACCTTATGCCAACAGTTACGTGCCAGCGGAGTTAACAGGAAATCAGCTGAGAAGTGTTTGCTCCATTTCTTCTGTTCATAACGTGCTTTGCACAAAAGACAACTGACAGCATTATCAGCTAGAGAGAAATAGCTGCAAACTGCGGTGTAATTTTAAGTGCTTTTATTATGGCTGGATTTTTGATGACTGGAAAATTCCCAGTGGGATCTAGGAGATGCAAGGACCTGACATTTAAAACATTTCAATTCCACCTTGATGTCCTGCTAACACTTTAAAGAGAGAAGAGTGCATGCAGTTTCATTCCACATTGATGCATAATTTTTTCTCGTTCCGTTTACTCAACCTAACGCTAATTCTCACTTCAATATTACTGTGCAATTTCAAGGCTGACATTTATTTCTCTGACCATGATAGATTTAGATGACGTCTTTTCCTCCTCCGCAGCACTGCTAATTCCCACACCGGTCCCCTTTGCACAAGGGACGTAAGCTGGGCACGAGCCATCTCTGTGCGTTTGCCTTTCTGCGTGTTTGTACACGTTGTAGAGGCACTCGGTGCCCTGCCCCATGCGACACAGAGGGGTCTATGTGCTCTCTTTGTGGCTGTCCAAGATGAGATTATTTAGTAGTAAAGTACAATAGTAAAGTAATGCTAGACATTTAACGGCCTGCTCATTCTCCTAGAGCGCATTTTGCATTTTCAACGATAAAGAGTATAGAAAACACCACCAACACGCCATTTTCAGCCATCAGAAATTAGTTCTCTTTTGGGCTTCCCACAGAGAAAACCCCCTGTTTTCTGCTTAACGTCTTTGGTCAGTCTTCTGCGCACACCTCGACGCATAGGGCAAGGTACGTCTAGCAGTCTCTTCCAGGCTTTGGGTGCAACTCAGTTCCTTTTCCCAGGGCCGCGCTCTGGGATTTGCGTGGCTCCCTGGAGCTGTTTGGGTCCGGTACAATCCAGCGGCAATCTCTGCAGGACCGGCAGCCACTGGGGGGACAGTCCAGAGTTCAGGGCTAAGGGACACCAAAGCAGCTGGAGCCGACCGGTCCAGCTGTGCCGCTCTCATCATTTGCCCATTAAAATGTCAAACCCGTGATGCATACAACAAATTAACATGGAAATATGGGGAGGAAGGAGCATGTATTTGCTTATTTACTCTAACCTCCCTGTCTGACCAAATCAGCACTTCTACCATCACCACTTTTAACACTCTTTTATCCGAAAAGGAACCAGAAAAGACCAACCTCAAAAGCTGATTTTCCCGTCTTGCTGCTTCTTTCTTTGAATAAAGCTGCTTTCTCGGGCCAAGAACCGACTACCAAGTAGGCAAATGACTTATATCTGCAATTGCTGCTTCATCTGCTGCCAGATAAGCATCAGGTTAAGGAGACAGGAACACCACATGATTCAAGACACGCTACTTTTTACATGTCAATAAAGTACTGAAGCAATGGCACTTTGGCAAGCAACCAAAGGAAATGCACAGATTTCTGCTCGGCTTTGTTTACACACCTGGGCATTTCCCACATTGAGAGACCTTTGCCTATCATAGCGCGTTTTTATAGTTGCTGATAGCACTGGAGTTTTTTTGTTTGCTTTGAAATTCTTTCCAAGGTCCAAACCAAATACATGTAGATTTAATTCTTTCTCTTTAACTTTTTGCAGTTTTAATTCACAGAGTCAATTTGTCATTTGAGTGGAACATGCCAGATTCTATGTTGATTTTATTAGAAATAAAGAACCGTTAAAATCTGGTATAACATTGGGGTAGCCGTGCAACTAATTTATTTAATTTTCATATCTGATATTACTTAGCTGTATGAGTGTGGGATGTCAGTTCAGTGCTCGGGACTGAGAAAGGGCTCTGCGTTCTGGTCAGATAGCTGCTGTGGCATTGAACTGCTTTCTTTTCCACTTCCAGTTTCTGATGAAAAGGAAAACAGTTGAGGTTTTTTGTTTTAAAAACGATTTTTTTTTTTTCTGTGAGTATTTTAATTGAGTAAAAACCTCCAAATTTTACTCCAGAGATAAAATGACTGAAAAATAACTGATGTTGAAGAGACTTCACTGTTCAGTTCTCAGCACATCTGCAATGTTGTCACCCTCAGGTTGTCACTTGGTTGTGTGTATTTGCTGTCTGCATTGTAAATGGTAAGTCTGAGCCATTTATGTTCCGAGTTTTGTCCATCCAAAACAACACAAGGAAGTTAAGCTGGAGGTAACATTTGACCTACTCCAGCCGTTCACACGGTTGTTCCCAGGTTAAAGAGCAGGTTGCTACCATGCTCTTGAATCCATGAAATGAAACATTGAACATCTTAAAAGGTTCAACTGCGACCACGTCCTAAGCTGCAGAGAGAGAGTGGAGCCACTTTTCATTCAGTGGTGAACTACAAATGGGTGTTTGCAGCAGCAGTAGGCCCAGCCACACCAGAACCATGTTTAGCTCATTAGGCTGATGCTAATTATTAAGTGGTAACACCAGAAGCTGTGGTGGTAATAAGTGCTGTGGGTGACATGGACCGTGAGCCTTTTGAAGGAGAGGAGAGGGCTGCTGGGACCTAGGTGAGTCTTTCACGTGCCACCAACTGGTTTTCTAGTTTTAGATCTGTGCTGCTAGATCTCCACTGACACTGTTGCTCTGGCACCCTTTGTGCAGCCTCGTTAAAACAGCCAGGTCTGTCCCTCCCATTGTAAGCTTGTGCCTTGCTGCAGCAAGCAGAGCTGCATCCTAACCATAGTGTTTCTCTGCTTGGGTTCTGACTGTGCCCACCTGTGATATTTTGATGCCCACCCAAGAATAATCCTGTTCAGTACCAGCACTTTCAGTATTGTAACTTGGAAATACAATCTACGCACACGTCATAAGATTTTACTGGCACTTTTGATCCTTGGCCTATTTCTATAGTAATTATTAACTAGCTTAATTCTGAGAACTGTGTTTGACGTTATGTTTTTACATGAGATGTTTTGGCATGATAAAACGATGCCTATTACAAGTCAAGGTTATTTTTGCTCAACCAAAACAGCCACATTAATTCTAAATTCAGTGTAAACAAGAAACAGAATAAATGTTTTCCAAGTAGAAGAACAAACCTGGCAAGGAATAAAACATATTCATGCTTTTAAGTGCATAATACAAGTGTGCAGAAATAAAAAAAAAAATCAGTTTTGAAGAATGTCAGAACATTTTACAGTCTATGGCTTATGTATTTTTTCCCTTTCATTTTGAGTTAATTCTTCATCTTAACCAGCCTTAATCTGTTTCATTTCAAGTATTTGTAATTTGTGCATATATCCAAGCCTGACTTTTATTTGAGTCTGGATTCTGAATGTCTTTTCAGACAAGTGCAAATCAGAGCAGTCACTGACTGAATTTACCTGAGGATAAACTACAAGCATAGAAACCCCCACTACTAACTTAATCTGACTCATGTAGTAGCAAGACTCCTCTGATGTCAATGACACTATCATAGTTTGTGTAAGGGTCAGAAGATTTATTGGTTTTAATAACTTACTATTAGATGATTTCTCACACCGATGCTTCCTTGACTTCAAGTCAAGAAAGTCATCTCCTGAGCTATACTTGGGTAAACCAAATATATTCAGTTTTGTAACTTTCTCTCTGTAAAATAGGTTTTCCAGACATCCTATCATCCTTTTTCTGAAAGTTTCCAATTTTCGTTATCAGTTTGGAAATTAGGCTGCAGAATTAAACAGATTGTTCCAATCATTGTCTCGCCAGTGCTGCACGGGCGTATGCCACCCCTTCCCTGCTTTTTCCTCCTCCCGTCTTGCTGATGCCTTCAGGTGTTTTGTCCTTGCTCTTTCTTGCAGCATTGAACCAATACTTTATATTCAGCTGGTTATCTACTATCCTTGTTTCTGCAGTGCAAGATATGTTGATTTTCTAAGGATAGATATATTGTATTGCAGATGTACGAAAAACGTTTGTCTATATTTAAATGTCACTTGCACTTAGACATGGCAAGCCTTCCCTAATGTTTCTTTAATCTGTGATTCACTTTACATTATTATCGAATCAAGACAGACTCCTGTCAGAAGTAGCCAGAAACTATTTTTCCATGTGTTTTACCATACAAAAGTCTAAAAATATTGGTTTGATGCTGCCTAAATTTACAGCTGATTATTAAAAATGGTACTAGTATGAGTGAGGTCCTGTACTTTAACACATACTGAAATATGATGTAGTATAGATCCTTTGCTAGTGTACCTAGTCATGCTGAAATCAAAATAAATTAACTTGAGATCATTTATGCCAAGTAAGAACTGGTATTTCTTAAGTTTATAAATATTTATCTGTATTTTAAATTGCCTCTTTCACACTGAAAGGAAAAAAAAAACACCCTTCTTTATTTGTAATAAAAATTTTGTCTTTGCTTCCTATATTTGGTAGAGAGTTAGGAATGGAAATACAAAGGGTAGAAAATAGAAGAAATTGCTGAATAGAAATTGCTACCTCCCCTATGTGTTATGGAATAAAAGTCAGCTTTTTCCATTTTTCTCTTTGTGTAATATTTTTGCATTGAACTCTGCTATGTGAATGAATGGGCACATAAAATAAACAAATTCAGTAATATTATTGATAACCCTCAATATTTTGAGAAACTAAAGATCTAAGAATGTGGCCAGAGAAGAAGAACCTCTGAAAAGAAGTTTTATATAACTTAGAGACAGTATTTGTAGCAGAAGACAGAGTAACCTAAGACAAATCATGGTTAAAAAAAAAAATCCTCTGCTAACAAATTTTTGGGTGATTGCTACAAATACCTCCATTTCCTATCACAGTAAAGCCTTGTTTGCCTCTAAGTAGAGTGAAACAGTTTAAGGATACTGACATGAATACTAGATTTGAGAAAAGACTAATCTTAATTAGGGAGGGGTGAAAGCAGAGAGAAGATTACACTATCAAAAGATATGAAGAGTGTTTATTCATTATTAAACAATTTATCCTATGCTATTTCTGCATCTCCTGATGTAGGCTTTAAAACATACGGAACTCGCACAGGAAGAGGCAGGAAGATACTACTTTTTTAAGACAGATATATTTCACAGCGTTGTGGGGAATAGAAAAGATTACTCTCTGCATTTCAATAGCTGGCATTCAATCTGATTTTAAAAAGTCCCAAACCGTACGACTTCCATCTCTTCTATTATTCAACAGTTTAATATGCTGCATTTTCTGATATTTATATCAAATGTCTTTCATCTCTTATAATAGATTCACCTTACCTGTTAAAATTGTACTTTCATAAAACGAACTGAATAACAATTATCCTTTCTGTAAGCTTATGTCCTCAGACACTGGAAAGCTGTTACTGTGTTCCTGCTTATTCCTTATTTGGCCAAATTATAACAACTTAATTATCTTCATTTTTCTCCCCACTTCAGTTCTCGCAAAAGCCCTTAATTTTTTATTCTGTCTCTTCTCTGATTTCCTTCCAATTTAACATCTTTCTGGGAGAGCATTTCTCATGGAATGGCCGCAGCAAGGTTGCAGAAATCCCTTGCTTTGTGACTGCCGCCCATGTCCAAAATCCTTTGAAGTCCATGGCTGAGCTTCCATTGGGCACTGGATCCTAAACTTTCATTTTATTTTTGATAATTTTTGTAACGTCCTCCAACTCCCTTATCCATTACTACTGTTCCATTCCCTACGTTGTCTGTTCTAATGGTTTATCTTCCAATTGGCTATATGCTTTATGTTGGGGTTTTTTTTCAGTAAAATATTTTTACTCTCTGGATGAATCTGTTTTGGCCATGCTTCATCCATGTTTCTTGTCTGTCTCTTTTTGTTTCACTCTCCTTACTGACATTTCAAATCTAGAATGAGCATAGTCTATGCATTTCATTAAGATCTTATTTATGTATATTTTTCTAAATCATTAATAAAGATATAAAGTAAACCTAGACTAACAATCAGTATGTGTTACCCCACTGGACATTTCCAACCATCTTGTTACACAGCTGTTTCTTGCAGGTTTTTTTTGTTTGTCTTTTAGCCAATATTCAATCCACACACAACTGCCTCCAGCCAGGCTGACTTGAATTAATTTTTCAATTAAGATTTCATGAGACGGTGTCAAATGCTTTACTAAAATCCAAATATCTGTCAACTCCTATATATATATTTATTTTTGCTTTACTTTTTTTTTTTTTTTTTTTTTTTTTTTTTTTTTTTGGTTTTTTTTTTGTTAGCTCCAACATTTGTAATTTTCCTAACTGGCCTGTGAGATGGAAATGAGAAGGTGGTGAAGGTTGGTGCTAAATGAAATCAGCTGTCTTCTAAGTAGGACCTAATTTTTAACCTACGTATTTAAAATCCTATTTTGCTCTGCATAGAAATCTTGGTTGTCCCTGATATTAATACTGTTCAAAAAATTAATTCCAACAAGACTGAAAGTCTTCAGATCTAGGGATACAGTCATGATATACTGTTAATAATTGGATTTTTTTTCTTGGACCCTCTTTTAAAAAAGATAGAGGAATACTTTTTTTTTTCTGAACCAGACCTATAATGCATTGAACCTCCAGACTGGGTCTGAAGAGGAGGTTGCTGTGGAAGGTGCAGCTTTTATCATCCTTGCAAAAGATAAGGGCATGCAGGAGAGAGGGTGAGGAGGTGAGATATCTGCAAATCAGGCTTTAAATATGTAACTTGAAAAAAAAAAAAATCCCATTTCTTAAACAACATGGATGTGGAAAGAGGGAGCCCAGTCTCCCCTTTACAATTTAAAGAAGTATTCGGGATATGGACAAACATTTAATCTCTGCCTTTATCTTATTTATAACCAGATCCCTGCTTTCCCATTTAATACTTCCCCAGCCTATAACTTGCAGGAGTGGGGAAAAAAAAGAACAAAGCAATGTGTAACTTGACAGAAATCTGGAAAAAGGGAAGGGTGTGTGCTTTGCTGACAATTTAACATTAGAAAACCTGAGTGGAAAGCTGTTATCTTGTCTGTGAACCTGCCATGAAGGGTGACGTGAATTGGCAGGCAGATCACAGCTATTTGCTAAACAAATAAGAGCGCTAAAACTCAGGAATAAGTTGCCCAGCTCTTGTAGAGATTTGTGCTGCAGTGACTGAATAGTTTTTACTTCTCTACTCCAGTTGCATCTGCTTAGCCCTTTCTGTAATTTTACAAAGGTTTGGATTTTTTGGGGGTGGTTTTTTTTTTTGGTTTTTTGTTTGTTTGTTTTTTCTTTTTGTTTGGGTTTTTTTTTTGAAAGTGTCTTTGAATTTTGAAGTTTTGGTTATTATACCTCTGCTGCCTCCCTTCTCCCTCTCCCTATTGCAGGAAAAAAATCCCGATCCAGTGTTGCAGGAGAGTGCTCATTTTGATCATAAGCAGTGTCATTAGTAAATAGGAGGTGAGAGAGGGGACAGCACAGAGAGTGGAAATGATCTGTCAAATGTGTTAGTGTCTTGTCTACATTTCTAACAAGTGTCTTATGTGCACAGTGGGATTTTAGAAGCTTGTTACAGAGCCAAATTTGGATTTGGTGGGGTTTTTTTTTTTGAGGATTTTCCTACATTAAAAAGAACTGTATTGCATTAAGGAACCCTACATTCACTCCCCATGTTTGGAAATAGTAACTTAAAAAGTCCTAGATTTAGTGATTAGCACTATTCCTGGCTGATGTTGCGCAAATGCAATGTGACTAATTTGGTTCCCTGCATTGTCGTGCTATGTGGTTCTGATCAGGAATGTAGTTCAGCTGTACCGGCTCTAAGAAATACTGAATCATGCAATGTGGGTACCTATATGGTTATATCTATATCCATATCTGTATTTACAATTCATTCCAATGCATAGAAGTCGTGTTCCTTCCTAAAACAGCACTGAAAACCGTTTCCCCCTCAACTTACAAATGTGTGAGGTATTTTAGAAACCAGATGCTCTCCCCCAGATCCCCAAGTTTCATCCTGACTTAGGAAAATATCCCCTAATTATTTGGTTTGCAATATTAAAATCAGATGAAAGTGAGCCCTTCCAGTAAAATATTCCAGGCAACCATAACTGCAAGTGACCCATAAGAGAAAATGATAAAGTGCTTTTGAACTCTGTGCTACCATCCGCTGTTTTATTACTGCATGTCATCATAGATATTTTTCCTGTACTGAGTGTTGCAATTAATAAAAATCCTTATATAAAGGTAACTAGGTGTCAGCTTCATTTCCAGTTAAGACTGTTGATTAAAAACTACTTCACAATGACATTAAGCTGCAAAGAATAAGTCAGAAAAAGCATAAGCCCAAGACGCGTATTGTCTGTCCCCATAGATTTAAATTTAATTAAATGAGAAAACTGCAGGACTTTTTTTGTCCACACTGAAGATTCCCAGAGCTACCCCGCGAATGGTATTCAGTTATTGCAAGTCATGAGCTCAGCTTGGAATATTGTTTTACCATTAACACTACCAGTCATTCCCCATTAGGTCTAGTATCTAAAATGCCACGCTGCCGCAATAAAAATAAAAGGCCTCGGCCTTGTACGAAACGTGTCCTGAGAATGCAGCCTGTGTAAACACACCAGTTTATCCATTTATTAACATGGTAAGCCAGTTGTTTCAGACATGAAATTCAACACTGAAGTGGTGCTATTTTGAGAGGTGTCGGGCATCTGCTCCTGGATGCAACTGAGCCTTGTTTCGTAACACCAAAAACGCCGTGTCACCTCCCTTTAAAACCAGGCCCTCTGCGACGTGCCCTGGATCCATGGCTGTGTGAGGCAATGCTCTCTGTGTCAGCCCGATCTTCCCCAGCTGCTCGTGTCTGCATTCCCCAGGCAACATGGAAAAATGCTACAGGTGCTCCTCGTAAATCTGATATTTTTCCCACAAAGTATGAGAAAGAACCAGACATTGCTTCCTAACCCCTGCAAATAATTTGCTGTCCTTTGCAGTATGGAATTGTTCATCTGACATTTTATCTTGTCTATTTAATATATTCGTGTCCAATTTTCATTTTCTTAATTTTAGCTTTAGTATTTGTAGTTTTACTGTTCTCAAGGGTAAATTAGGAAATAAATGAGTTTGCGGACAAAGCTGAGAATATGCTATTGATGTACGCTGTATGATAGCAGAAATGTACAAAGATGGACATGAAAATGTCATCAGCATCATGGCTGGGTATGTTCTTGCTAATATTTTTTTCAGAAAATTGGTTTGTAGTGTTGGGGAGAGAAATAAAAAGAGGCCAAGGAGATGAGAAGGAAGAAACTACAGGGGACTTGGGGCTGTACAAATGTGCCTTCTCAGTGCCTCTTCCTTGCTCCCAAAAAGGGGATTGTGGCCTTCGTAATTGCTAAATTTTTTTAAACTGGCCTGGTCTGTGAGCGAGGAGCTGTCCTTTCAAGCAAACCCTGTGACTTTTGGAGATTAAAGGCCAAACCATGTGTTCATGAATTTTAATGTAAACAAAATCAGCTTTTTCCCAGTTTTTAAGATCTCTCTTTACTTTGTTGTGCGGGGCGAGAGGCGAATGAGCAAAACAGCCAAAGGGTAAAGTGCAGCATGCCGGTACGTATGTTGTCATCTCCAGATGAATCTTATCCTCCATGGTCTAAAGAGATCACATTTGCAACAAAGAGACCTGAGAGACAGACGGAGTAAGAACCTGGAGCACAGCTTTTCAAAACACCTGTAATAGAAAAAGAATATGAAATGAGATTAGCCCTTCTGCTTCTTTCCAGGTTTCTCTGAATTCGCTGAAGTTTATGCTCCTACTGCAACAATAATCATTAATAACATTATTCATTTTCAGAGCATTTTGCACATATTCTTCTTAATTCCAGGGAAGAAGCTAAACGTTTCTCTCTCTACTTTGTTACCTGGGAAGCTCACTCTGTGCTCTGCCCAAGGTATTGACAGGCCTTGGGCTGAAGCGTGGTAGGTCCGGCTCCATACCAATTAGCTTCAGCAAATAGCCAGGCCAAGGTGACCTGTCAGAGGAGTTCAAAAAGGAGTCTTGCAAAGTAGCATCTGCAGAAGGCAACAACCACATTTTCTCACATCTTTTCTATCCTGTGGGTTCCTCAGTTGCAGAAGGCAATGTGTTCCTGGTACAGCTATTTTAAAAGAGAGCTGATTCTGCAGGGTGCCTCACATCCCCAAAGTTTTTTTCTCTTGAAACTCTGCTGCTAACTAACGATGCTGATGCACCAAAAACACCATCTGCCATTTCTGAACTGACACCTGCCCCGTACATAATTTTGAGCATCTCATATGGTAACGCCAAAGAGACATTCTGGCTTTTCGTCTCTGCCATCCATCTCTTTCCCAATCCTCCTCAAAGATAGCATCTCTTCTAGTTAGATATTCTTGTACGTGCATCTCTATATAGCTACTGCAACATCCAGAGATACGCTCTGGGAATTAAAAATGCAGACTCTATGAATATTTTTGGGAAGGAGCATAACTCCTGTTACTTCAGAACTTCACTTTGAAATCTGCAAGACAAGAAGTACCTTCAATCTCTTTTATCATTATAATTTAAGGGTACATATATTTTCCTTATTTAAAACCAGAAGCCTGGATGAATAACTACGCTTTAAGGTATATTTGCTCTAAAATAAAAGGAATCGTGAAACTGGTTTTCATACCTGCAGTATAACGATCCTGAAACTCCTAAATTGTAATAAACATTATACTTTCTCATAAGACATTGAAATAATGTTAGTATTATGAAAAATCGTGTTCATGTCACCAGAAATGACTGAATTAACGTTTGACCCCTTTGAACCGAAAATACTCATTCCAGCCTGAAGTTCTCCAATAAATGGCAATACTGTGACAACAGCTTTAAGTACTTTTCACAATCTTCTACCTACATCTCTTCAGATATTATTATTTTGGCCCAAATTCCACGTGACACAACCCGCCAGCTGAAATATGCCTAACTCCGACAGAACCCTGCCTTGGCTCGGCTTCCCACTGAATTGAATTTTTTTGTTTACAGCCGCGCCGTTACCTTGTACAGCACTTGTTACCTCGCTGCATCCATCGCGTATGTGCTGGAAAAGCCACTCGAGTGATCTGTTACAAGTTCGGCTGAATGCCTCTCTGCTGAAGTACCGAGCTATGCCACGCGGTGCTGCAGGATGAGTTCAGGCTCTCAACAAAGAGAAATGCAGCAGCGCCATTTGATTACTCTTCTGCGAAAGGACCACTCGAGAGCACAATGCTCTCTCTGCTGCTGTGGCTCTGTACCAGCACAACAGGACTATTTTGTATGGTTTCTTTTTTTCAATGACCACTTGAAACTTCTCCACTGTATTTTAACCGCCAGAAGTTAAGATTACCTGCACGTGGTCCTAACTTCTATCCATCATCTTCTTTTCAACATGGTAATACAGATTTTTCCTACCATGTCTAACACAGGCCAGAATTATTCTTGTTTCCCCATCATCCGTGCCTGTTGTCCAAGCCCAGCCAGGTTTGCTCATGGGGAAATGCCCGCCCACAAGGAGGAGGCAGTAGGGTCCAAAATGTTCAGGCCGCATGGGGACGCCAGGGGTAAGGATGCTGAGGAGCCTTGGTGCAGCTGGGATGCAGCGTCTGGATCCTGCAGCCCTCGTTGTGTTGTGTGGCTGCTCAAACGTGAAAGCTCAGCATGGTAGGACCCCAGTTTTGAGGTGTCACATTTAAAGCTTGCTAGATAGTTAATGTTTCAGACTTGAACTATCAAAGTGACTTTTTGTTGTTGTTCTAAACTGGCTTAGAAGAGTGATTTTCCATTGCCATCCTCCTCTCCTTCCATGGAGGGGATTATTTTAGTCCTGTGAAGCTGATCTCTTTAAAGTTGGCAGAGGGAGAGGTGTTATCTGTTGTATTGCACTTTTCTATTCTGTTCATCAGAAATGTTATACGGAATATGAATAAGTCTAATGATAAAAAGACATTGTAAAACAAACAAACATACAGCACCTGCTTTTAAATTACTTTTGCTCCTCATTCCTGACACAAATAATGGTCAAAATGCAAAGCTTTTGCATAAATCATTTCCATTTCAATGAATCAGCGGTTGCCGACGGGAAAATATTTACATCTTTGCTTGTTCTATCAGCTTCTAGATTGCAATATCGTCTCAAAACAACAACTAAGCAAAAATCTTTTGGGAAGCTACAAAATGAGAAAGATTTTCTTGGCCCAGGGAGAAAACTGGGAAGATGAAATACCTGAACTCTAACATCTCTGTTAGTGTGGCAGCACAGAACAGTGCAATGCTGAATTGACAGAAATTACTTCCATTCAATTCAGTAATCCAAATTATTTTGGTTCCAATTAAGCAAAAGAGAAAATGTAGAAAACTAGACAAAAAAAAAAAAAAAGTGACAAAAAATACTGATTAGATCAACTAAAAAGGCCAGGATGAAAAAGCTCAGAGCTACGCAAGGGCAGAATAAAAAGTTGAACCTATATGTGGAAATTACAAGAACTATGAAATAAAATAAGAGGTGGTTATATTTGTTTTGGTTTTCACTGTTCTATCTTAACTTAAAATGTTTGGATTGCAAGGTCTAGGAAAGATTACCAGCAAGAGGTTATATTTTACTTGTCAATTATTTAGTTTCTTTATAGGAAAAAACCTGCAAAATACAAAAAAAAAAAAAACCAAACCAAAACCCTGGCCTTTGATCTCTCATTTTCAGTATTGAGAAACCATATAATCATTTTATAAAATGGAGCAACTGCTCTTTTATCCCATCATTATATCAGCTGATTCACTGTGCCAAGAGTGATGGAACCGCAAGTTGAAATGCAGTCTAAATTAGGAAATCGGTCAGTATTAAAAATTCCTTTGAGTATGTTGCTGAAGCAGTCTGGCAACAGCCACCCAAGATATTCTGTCGTGTTAGAACAGCCTAATCCACTTCAGTATTGAATGTCTTCTGTTTGCTCTCCACTTCATTGATGCAGTTATCACCCAACGGAAAGTAGCATGAGGCCTCCAAGAAGAGATGATGTGGCTCAAGATGTGGTCTCAGCACTCCTTTGGCCTCAATAGTCCCTTCGAAGGAAGACAGGAAAGAAAGATGGAGGAACATTGAGCTGGATCTATCAATCAGAGCTAGATCTATCAGTCAATCTATCTATAGCACATCTAAAAAAGCCTACATTTTGTTAGGAATTAGCTACTGGTATTTCAAGGCGATCTTCATCCAGCTGCCATTAATATCACATTTCTGTTATCTACTATGGAAATTGGATGCAATGCAAATATGCTGCTTGAAAATAAGTGTAAGGAACTAAAAGACAACTGCCGTTGAAAATGCTGATCCCTCTCTGCACCTGCTTTTTTGTTTTCATATTGACATTTTGGGAATATGGGTTAACGTTCAGCCACAGTGTGTCACAGTGTGTGCAATGTATAAACTCCAGGCGTAAAAATCAAAGTTATGACCAGATGCATATACCATTGTAACATCAATATCTGGCTCCTTTCTGGCACTGTTTACCCATTGAACAAAGTGGTTTTTATGGAGAAACCGATAATAATTTTCAGTAAATCTTTGACCAAATCTTAATCTTAATCATATACTTTTGTGGATTAGACCTTCCTGAGTTCCAAACTCAGCTTTGCTGAAAAGTATCTACAAGTATCTACTGCATATATAAATTCAAATGATGTGAAGGGCATTGCTTTATTAAGTTTACAAGAGTTCAATAAGAAAAGTTTTCAATAGGCCTAGTTAGGAAATAGTTTGTTCTGTTTTTAATTAAATCTCAAAACAGCAGCCTCACATTAACTTTTGAGTTAGAAAATGTTTGGTTTGATACTAAAACATTCAAACAGATCATCTTAATCATTTGGGTTGATTGCTAATTTTGTGCTCCCCTTGCAACTCAGAGCTTCAGTGCAGAACATGTAGCCTGGTCTTCTGATGCGCGTAGTTACAGGACCGTAGAAGTAAAAGTTTATTCTTGTTTTATTCTCAAGCATCTATGTTTCTATTATAATTTAAATTTTATTTTCCATGCTTTTTTATCGTATGTTATTGGTTCTGTTCGATACCATAATTTTTCATTTCTGCAGCATTTCTGGACGATGTGATATAAGACATTTGATGCATCTAGCTTTCAAGTATTTATTGGCACTTGCATTGGAAATGAAAGTCTGGGCTGGTTTCTGTGGCAGGAGTAGCATTTTTACTAGTTTATTCAATCTGCCAAAGAAGTAGGTGCACTCTGTTTGCTGACGTTATTCCCTGAGTTCATTTCAACCGAGGTGAGGCATGGCAAGAGGCCTAAGGGGATCAATAGCCACACACCCACAGGCTTTCATCTCTAGATGGTTGTTCGAAAGCTGGCTTTTGACCAAAACCATGACAGTTTGACAGCTGTTTGGTCATTTATATGAACTGTATTGGTGGCCTCCATCCAGTTGCTAGTGCAAGTAGACATCTGCATCCAAATATTTAGATTAAATTCGTACCTTTATCTGGCAATCTCAGCAGAGCCGTCAGGATTGAATTTGATGGAGATTTGTCTCAGGAACCACACAAGTACCCTGCTAGTGTTTACCTAGGTTTTGCTGGGCTTCAGGGATAATTTTTCCAAGTATTTCTGAGATGTGGGCTGCACATCTTCCAAAAATCTTTTACAGAGAGAAGTATGATAGCGATCACAGCCATCACACTGGACCAGGGACATCAGCTTCTCACTGTGCAGCTCATTTAGCATTTTGTGTCTTAATCCCCTAGCTCCAAAATTCAGCAGAGATAGTAGCACTGAGGATAATGTTGGTATCCCCCTACACTGACACTATCTATGGTGTTTCTCATTTCAGCACCTTTTGCACCTCAAAAATCCCCCCTGATTTCACAGGCTGGCGTATCACATGGGAGACCATCTCACCTGACAGCATCACCTGACTGCCTCAAAAGCAGTGACCCCACAAATGCCTCCGTCGACTCTTTCTCTTAATTCTCAAACTATGACATTATTTTCCATACCACGTGCAAGAACCCACACCAAATTTTATTTAATTAAGCATTTATAGCATACTAATTTAACAGTGCTGTTGTAGCAATGCTCTTGGCAATAATCCAGTTCCCTCATTGGAATAAACTGTGCAGCCTTCGGCTTCATAGTTTATTCACTTGGGGACTGTGTTACTGCCTCATAAAACAGCGCGATATTACTATTATCACTTAATTATACAGCAAGCTTTTTCATACTTCGGTCTCTGCCTTCCTACATGAGCCACAGCATATTTCTCTGAACCCCAGAATGCGCAGGAAATATAAATTGGTCTGTTGGAACACACATAAATATATCTCAGAAAGGTCTTTTGTCAGTACTTGGAGAATTATCAATGTATTATACTCAAATGTGATAAATTACCACTTTAGGACAAACCAACAAATATATTACTAATAGAATTAATTCTAACAGGTAATTCTGAGTCATCACCTGTAATTTCTTACATAAAAAGTTCCAGCAATAGAAATGGGCTACTTATCTGAGTAATGAGTATTCACTGGGAAAAAAAAAAACAAGAGAGAAAGAAAAGCTAAAACTTAAACTGCAGAATCATTATCACTAATTATTGGTATCTGTAATAGGCATTTTTGGAGGTAATTTCAACAATAAAAATATCTAAATGTCATATGTAGGCACAATTTATTCCAGGAGATCAAGGTTCCTAGTATTTTTTTCTATTTGGCGACTAGTGGACTTTTTTTCTGTGTTGAGGCACTTGTTAAAGTGAGGAAATAGTGCTAAAAAAGAAGCAAATACAAAGATAAATCAAAATAATATTAACATTTCTAAATCCTGGTTATTTTATGTAAATTTAAGCCACATTACTTATTTTATACCTTATTTCTATAGTAGTTACTATTTATTAAATGTGATCACTTATACTCTTTTTTTTAATCTTCATGCTGATTTAATTAACACTCAGAATGAAATTTGATTTAGGTTTGTATTAAAATGAAAGGCTATTTTCAAAAGCTATTAAAATGTAAGGATATTAGGTAATCCATATCTGTCTCCAGATTGACAAAATGGTTAGAAATGCTGAATGCTTAATTTCCCTTGAAACAGGTTTGGAAATGAGAACATTTGACTTATGTGACTAAACAAAGATTCACACACTTAGGTTTAAAACTTTTGGATGAAGTGACTTGTCCAGCTGTCTCGGTTTAATGACCTCATTCAACCCATGTGTTCTTTCCGGCCTCTCCTTTTTTGCTCACTGTTCACCACTTACGTCCATCAGGCCCAGATAGTCATCTCCCATCTCCTAGTGTAGGACAACCAGCTGTCTACAGCCAGCTCAAAGGCTCTCCTCCCTTACAGAAGTTTTTCTTAGAAATAGTGTAGACAGGGTGACATTGGAGGAACCCTTTAATGCAACGCCGCCTTCTTTTTGAGATTTGCTAAACACCAGCGTCTCAAATATGAAAGAACACAAGGATGTAAGAAATGGAAATATTGTGCTGATTCTGTAATTTAAGGCTTTGCAATTCTTCCTGCTGATGTTAATTTGTTTATATTAAAATAAATATCTAATTGTATTCAAGTGATTTAGATTCTATCATTTTTCATGTCAAAAGGAGCAAGACCAAACTTCATGATCTGTACTGAAATTATTAAGTTACATGCCTATACTTTATAGGCTTTTTTTTTTTATAACTACTTATTCAAAACCCAAAACCATAAAATAAATTTTAATTAGTTATGTAGAAGGGGAGAATAAAACTTTATACACTCCTTGGTATATGTAAAATGACTTTTGTTTATGGCCAGTATCTTTTATAATTATTAAAACAGTACAAGGGAGCACATGGGAGTAAACATCCATTTTTTACTTCATTTTAATTGGCTCTTATAATACACTTCTATATGTGGCAACGAAGCAAAATGGAACATCTACTTCAGGTATGACTGTTGCCTGGCAAGGAAATGCTTATTTTAACATGTGGCTCTTTATTTTTGTTTGCCCCCCCCCGTCCCCCCCCAACAAAACCAGAACATTTGTAAATTGTTTATTTGCATGTCCCACACAAGAACCATGACAAAAACTTTACCTATTTAAACCTTATAATTATGAATGACACTGAGTTAAAATTCATCTTAATGAGAACATAAGATGAAAGATGAAAACTATTTTGCACCTTTTTGTTAGCCAGAATATGTAGAAAGTTCTTGGTGCAACTTAACTCATACTTTTGTTTCTCTCAGCCGCTTACCAAATAATTGCATTATTTATACCGAATTAACTTCTCTAATGATGTGTACATCAGTTAAAAGCAATGTCTAGAACATAAAATAATGCTTATGTGCCATTAGGTGTCTACTTAGCATTTAAATACTATCTTCAAGTGGATATTTTAAAAAATGAACACTGATTTCTTTTGGACACTAGAAATCCAGGTCTTGTCTTGGCTAGCATGAGAGAAATTAAGTGGTGATGTCACACCAAAGATAATGACAATGAAGTTCCCTTGTCACTACTGATAGGACAAGGATGTGAAGATTGCGTCATTTGTATCTCTGTGAGTAGAAATTCAGTCCTGAGGTAGTGTAAGAACTGGGATTCAGTTTGAACAATTAGTATCCTGTAAATCATAATCCTTCTCTTCCATCAACTTCCATCGTTCACATGCCAGTTTTCTTATTCACTTGCAACTGAGAAATAAAGGAAGAATAGTGGGACTCTCCACTGGAATCTGTGACTTATCCAGGAATAACTGCACAGCCAAGCCCCCGACTGTTTCCATCACAGTCGATGGCGGAGTTCCCATCCCGCAGCAGAACGGGGTGGATGCTGTCAGGCTCCTGATGGCTGGCCCACCACCCCCTGAAAAAATCATTGGGAGGAAATCCTTACATTAAATCCATGCCTTAGAGCATGTCTCATTTCCTCATTTGTTTTACTTCGGCTTATCATCATATGACTGTGTAATATAACCATCTTTTTTAGACAGGTTGTAGTAACAAGTGGTTATTTTCCGTAGAATGAAGTATTGATGACCCCTGCCGCATGATGTGGGGTGGAGGAGCAGAGGTGGCTGTTCCAGTCGGAATGTCAAAAGAAGGGACCGTAAAATGTGTCCCATACAGTAAATGCTGGCACAGAGAGGAGCTGCAGGCCACTAAAGAAGGTGCACAGTGCACAGCGTGTCCCACATGCGGCACCGGGGGACACCAAAATCCCTCAGCCCTGGTCTGGTAAGGAAGGAAAAGACCCAGCCCCAACTGCACCCTGCTGTGAAATCTAGGGCAGGAGGCTTTGAAGGTAACTGTTGGTACTGTAGCCAGCTGCTTTTTCACTACAGAAAGTGTAAAAATAAAAATAAAAATGCTGAACTACAACTTTCAGTAACGGAGTAAAGTTCAGCTGCTGCATATTCATAGCCCGTCTCTGAGTAAGCCTTCTTCCATTGACACATCCCCTTCCTGCATACCAAGTGCTAATGCATATTTATACATTCATAAAGCATGCTCAAGATTTCAGCATTCACAATTATTTACTATGCACAGGTATGCAGTCAAAATTCAGGTGGCATCTAATTTCCCATACTGTAAATTCGTCTCCAGACCATGTTATTACACTCTGTGCACCTGCAGAATCGTAAGGTATTCCACCGCCGAGGATTTTTATCTTCAATTATTCCTCAGCCTCCGTGTTGCAGCTCTTACAGCATTATGCAACGCGCAGCCAAATTTATCTCCAGGTACATATTATCTAAGTTTATATGCCTATAAGCATAAATAGCCTATCATAATCCTGATTCTGGCATTAGGACACAGGCAGGAAACACACAGCTCACAAGATGCAAGGAGCCTTGCGCTGGGTTTTGGTTTTTTTTTAAACCAGCAGACGATACAGGTTCCTTGAGTCTTTCTACAGAACTTGGAAGGTGAGTTACAGGTCCTCAGATAAGCCAGTGCCAACAAGCACACTTGGCAGAAATTGTAAAATATCTCCTAAATTCATCTTTCCACAAGAAATGGACATTTAGTTGGGAGTGAAACAGCCTTTCCTGATCAATACTGTGATTTTTTTTTCCTCTTTTACCTTTTCCAGCACTCAATCTAGAAACATGAATGCATGAAGTGCCTAATTTTTACACTTTATTTAAAGAAATCAAGAGGTGTAAAAATAGCTGAGAGTGACTAAAAGTTATTGTCTTCTGCACTCCTGACAATTGAGTTCTCAGTGCACATCACTCACAGTTCCAGTCTAATTTTAAAAATCAAATCTATAGAAATAAGCATTGTACTACTCTTTGAATGTTAACCTGCAAGTTTGAATCCAAAGCTAACAAACTACCATAAATTAATATGTCCTTTTTTTTCAGCAGTGTGACGTTCCTAGATTGAACTGGTATCCTAGGCAAATTCTATTTGATTGTTCATTCCCACAATGGAAAAAAAAATATGGCATTTGTTGCCATCTACAACAGGAGCATCTTGTCTTCCGTGTCTATCTGAGAATTTATTTAAAAAGAGAAATTCAGGATGGAAAGAAAGATATCCAGTGACAAAGAGGTAAACCCAATCATTTCGGGTTACAGATAAGACCGGCAGTGGCGTTGGCGAACTGTGGAAAGGCACTTGTTTGCTTTTAGAGGAACATTCACTTTTCAGATGAGAAAATTCAGTAATTACTTTTAGATAAAAAGTCACAAAGGGAAAAAAAATGCTCAATAAGAAAATAGGTAGATAAACAGGGAGACGAAGGAACCTAATCTCAACAGAATCGTTTTGGAAGAAATACATGCTGTTAAGGCGGAATACTCCATATACGTCTTACTGCCAGAGAGAATACATGAAAAAGGTAAGTGGAAGATACATACATACCTAGATATGTTTGAACGTATCTTCCTTTAAGATTAAAGTGAGAATACAGATACATTCCATTGTACTTGCTGAAGTTTTGTGACAAATATGAGACTGAAATAAAATATAACGCTAAATTACACTTCTATATTTTGAATATATAATCTTCTCTTCTTATCCACTGATTGTCTAAATAACTCATTGCTATTAATCCCAGCCAGACAACAGTTAAGACCTTATCCTGTAAGCAGTCATAAGATGCTTGTGTTGTTTATTTCACAGTTAGAGATCAGGTTTAATCTTCAATTCCTTGAAATAAAAGCCTTTTGTTTATTACAAGCCTTGCCAAAGCTATTGCTGTAGAGGTTTGAAGGGATGCATGCCTTCCCTTTCATCTGTAATCGGAATACTTATTTGCCTTATGTTTTAGCTGGGAAATAAACATTTAATGCCATCTCTAAGGAATAAAATATATGCTTGATAACGTTAGTATTTAGTATGACTTTTTAAGCTCTTATTGCATAGGAATTAGTTATCATTTTGGTGGTATCTCATTTCCATAGCTTGCCAGGATACGTCATTCATGAGTTAGCATGACTTTGTTGGGCAGCAAATGGCAGTATGTTTTAATAATGAATGTCATAATATTTAAATTGTGACTGTAGCACCTGGATCACATAAAATAGTTGTACAAAAGTCTTACAATGCAAGCCAGGAAAACAGTCTATCTCTGAAAAGCAGTGTTTAAAATAATCTTCACTGAAGAAAACCAGTTTACAATCTAAGGTCGTTTCTAAAGTATTCACATCGTGCTCCATTTATATGAAGACCTCAGTCGTGCTCTTAGCTCAAACATCATTACACGTTTTTGCTACCCGCATTTCTGTAATTCCAAAGTTTTCTCTGTCCAGTGTCAGGTATTACAGCTGCTATTTTGGTTCTTTGAGCAAAGGTTGTTTGAAATGAAGACGGTTGGGTGAAAGCTATCTACAAAAGCAAATATAAGCCAGAGCACTGCTATAAATGTGTACTGAAGAAAATGGAGCTCCTTTCATTTGCACCATGTAAGGACCTAGCATTTTGTGCTCTGGCAAGACATCAAAAAATTTCCTTCCTGTTAATCATCTGCAAGAGGAATGTCTCAGGAACATGTGCCTTCTTCCAAATATTCATGTCTCATTCCTATGAATAATACTTCCAATAAAAGAAAAGTTATATCTTGGGGAGTAATGCATATTCAAAGTAAATATATCTCTGGAAATTGCTTTAGAAAAGCAAAACTAGCCAAACAGCTGCTCTGTAATTTGTTGCAAGAGTTAACCTTTTATTTAGGATTATGGACTTAGACCTACTGCCATTACTCACATGAAGAACTTGTTAAGTGAGTAGTACAATGGCATTTCAAGGGGTTTTCACTAAGTAAAAGCAGTCGGGCTGAAACCTAACTGTAAGAAACATGTTCTTTTAAATTAAAAAGTGTTTGCGTAGGGGAAGAATGGCCAATAAATTCCAGTTAAAGTCAGTTCTGTTAAAACCTTGAATGTCTGCTATAATAAAGACTTCTGTGAAAATGAATAGTACCAAATATTTCACAGGAGAGTTCAAGTGCTAGGTGTATTTCCAGATAACTAGACAACCCATACAAAGATTTGTTTGAGGCAAAATCTGTTTTCTCCATTCTTTCGGAAGCCCTTCCCAAAGCAAGTAAGATACTTGAATGCAGGCTGGTTTTCCAGGAGTCCAAGCAGATGATTCTGAGCTTGATTATGGAGATTTTCTTGGACTCCAAGCAAACATTTATTCTTGCAAAAAAACTTTTATCAGATTTCAGCCTTCGCTACACATTTCATAGGAGACTGGAAATGCAAAGGACAGGGGAACATTATTTGCATGCCATCACCTAATGGTTCAATTCCAGAACTTGTCCAATTTGCTCAAGGTTTCAGGGTTATTTTTTCTCTTCAACAAAACCTGTTTTAAAGGACTTTCAGCCTTTTTCAATTGATTTTGATAATCCTCGGGTTAGGTTAGTGTGTAGTGTGTGACCTGCAACGAGGAGGCTCAGCCTCAGTTTGTTTATAGAAAATACGCTGTGGCATGAGTGTGGTCTGAAACGGAAATACTCCTCCTCTCTGTGGGTGATGACATTCCAAACCTGTTGTTTGCGCTGGAAAATCGGGGTGTTTCTCCTTTGCAAACACAGCGCCGCAGCCCTTGCCTCCGCGGTTTTGTTTTCTGCAATTTCTTTCCCCGCTGCAGATGGTTGAGGTTGCAGATGGACGCGGGAGAGTCAGGCTGAGCAGGGCAGCTGTTGCTTCGCATCGCTCTTGCTATGATCCGGAGTGTTTGTCATTTTTATGTGGATGCCTCTTCGGTTTGTTTGGTTTGAGGTTTTTAAACACTTTGTTCGTTGGAAAAACAAGGAGGGAGGAAGGGCTGGCCAGCTGGCAAATGAGTCTGAGCTCGAGAGAGAGAGGAAAGAATCGGGGCAATCACATCTCTACTGACTTTTAATACAGGGCTGGGGATTTTTGTGGTAATGCACTTAAGTAGTTAGCAATAAATCTGAGTAGAGTGATGTATGCAATGCAAAATTTAAGATAGCATTTTACATTTATACTCCTTTTCATCTTTTGAACTGTTTACCTGCTCTCCAAGCACAGACTGAAGCAATCTCTGAAACAATTACAAAGAACATGAAACCCATGAAATCCAGGCAGTACCCTTGTTTTGCAGGGGAGGGAGGGCACATATTTTTAGAGAGGAGGCTTTGGTGTTAGGAAGTCATATGACCGTAGTATGTGTTGGTTTTGAAAACAAAGAAGGGCAACCCTACATAACTAATACCTCTATGGAGAATTTTTAACTTGAAATCCTGACTGCTAAAGAATAATTTAATTCCAATAAAATGTATTTGATTAAAATATCTACATGTCTCAAACTTAGTAAAATTGTTGCATTTTATCTTGATTTTCAGTTCCCCTGAAACATGGGTTGCCTGATACTGATGAGCAGGAATTGATTCTAGTTTTGTGCAAAACAAGTGAAAGTCAGTGGGAAGACTTTGGTCTGTGGTGCAGGGGAAACCAAAGAATGATATAACACAACATTCAGGGTCTGATTTTGAGATGTTTAGGGAGTACAGAATTAACACAAATAAACTATCCCCTTCAATTAGTACAGAATAAATGACAATAGCAAGCATATTTTCTACTTTATTCTTTCGAGGCTGGTTTAGACTAGTAGCCCAACATCATGAGTGGCTGCGATATGTCTGTTCTGTATGAAACTGAGACTGGATTCTGCCAGATCCACGTTGGTAGAGAAGCTTTTTAGGGCTCAAAATCAAAAGGCTTGAGTTTCTCTTATGTTTACCCTGATGAAAAGAAATAAAGGAATTTTACTCTGGACTATGTCACATCAGCTTACTGCCCAGGCTACCTACTTTCTGGGAGTCCCCAAAACCAGGAGTGCTGATTTTTAAAGGCAGCTTCTCATTTGCATTCACAACTAACTACAGACACAAATATTCAGCTAGCTACCTGTCTGCCTCTAACTACCTGGCACAGTAAATAGATAGCTAAGCCCTGCTTTTCACCGCTTACATTTAATAGTGGCTAAAAAAATAAAAATCATTCACTGCAATAATAAACCCATATGTACAGATCAGAATCAGGTTCTGCCTCCTTTTCATGGTCAATAACAGGTTTTCTGTTGAGTTTTTTTGGCAATCAGTACAGCTGATCTCAATGGGACCGGCTGCTAAAGAAGTGATAATACTTGTAGGGGAATAAGACTCAAGAAGGCAACCCTGTGTGAATAATAACTTCAGCACCCATTTAACTTTAAGCACTTCTTTATGGTCCTAGAAGTTAATAGCTTTACACATTTGGTCAAAGTTAAGCATATGCTTAATGCCTTCTTGAATTAGAAATTAGATCTCTGAACTCCAGTTTTGCTTCCACTGTGTCTTATTTTGTTGGTAGATTCGTTTTAAGAAGATAGGAAAATGGCAGTCATTCAAAATGATATCTGTTTGCAATTAAATGTTATCCATACAGTGTATTCAGCGCATCAGCAATTAACATTTTTCTTCTTAATGTATATTTGACTGTATAACAGCCATTAAGTGGAACTACACATACAATTGTTTCCCATTAGATTTTCTAGTTCTCTAATCCAAGCAAAACCGCTCAAAGTTAAGACAAAAAAAAAAAAAATTTCTTATTATTGACTTTAGTTTTCTATTAATTATATCAATGTTTATTTTTCAGGCTTACTTTTTTGCTTCATGTAACCTGATAACTCATCATAATTTCTTGATTTGACTTACGCCTGCTAAGTCCTATGTAGCGTCCATGTGGCACCAGGTCTTACACTCCTATAAACCACAACCTATTAGAAGAACTGTGGAAAAGCAGTGGTTTACTTAAGGTAGAGTTTTTATTTATAATGTGAACAGCTTTGCCTGCATTGTACTTATTGGGAATCAAGGACATCAATGCCCTTTTCAATAATAAAAGGCCATTCCACTTGCTCATAGTCTTATTCAGAGCCAGTTACGCCCATCTCCAATATACGCATCATTTAAAAAATCTTCTTCTCCATTTATGGGATAAGTTTTTAGAGCCCAAATCCCACCATAAAACGAGGTTTAGCCTTGCCAGATAAACCAGAAAATCATGTGTTGTTAGACAGAAAACACAAGGTATCTGAAACTGTGCAGGGTCAGCTGCATTGGAAGGCTTAAACTCATCAAAACTTTCCCTTGGGGATTGCTGTACACCTATTTTCTTGTAGCACTGGATGCGCTGATGAGTTAGGACTGGTTTTTGGTGGCAGCATCCTGTTCAGAGATCTGACATTAGCGTATCTCTACAGCACTGCCAGCACAGAAATGTGGAAAATGGCATGCAGAAGCGGTTGTCATAGGTAACAAGATACAGAAGATTCATCCTCATTAATTTAAGTTAATTAAAGCAAAATGAGCAAATAAGCCTCGTAACCCTTCTACCGGTTTCAATGGGAGTTAGATCAAGCGCAGAATACTTTAGTGTTGGCAATGCTCTTTAGACTGTATGGAAATACCAGATCCTCTTCATAATACAGAGGTCTGTAACACGGAGACATCACCAGGCCAGTTTCTGTTTTAAAACCTGGTAAATCAGACTTACGTCCACAAAATCAGAATTTATCCACTTAAGAATTTTGCATGTCAAACCTAGATATCAGCAGGAAGTCAGACTTCAATTATCCTTTACTATGAACTTTCAAAGTTTCTTTTCTTTTTCCATCCCTACAATAACACTTGTGTTATCTCATATTAATATCAAATATGTATTGTTATTCTAATAACTAATTATAGGACTCATAATGCTAATGACAGCAGTTTAGTTTGTAATCCCATCTGTTCACTTTACTAGAGTTATTTATTCCTGCTTTCAAAATACACTTGATTTGTAATTAATCATGCATTTTGACTTTTTTAGTAGAGTTTTGCAGGGTTTTTTGAAAATAAAACATCACAAGGAATAAACAGGAACTGTTGGGGCACTGCAAAAAGAAAATATTTCCATGTTTTCAGTGACCAAATAATTGAAAAATATGTGGCTATAAATGACTGATGGAACAGCTGAGTTACTTCTGTCCTAAAGAATAAGTTGATTATTTGCTATTATAAAGTATTCATGGAGAAGCCTGAACAAATGTACCCTCTTTTTATGCACTCAATCCTAAAGCAGTCTTTGCATATGGTGTACGTTGCATTTTCATTTCAGCAAAATTGGTGTTTGTACTCATTCACATTGCCTGATGACTTGGCCGGTTCCTTTGGAGAAAGGACCTGTTGAAACACTGCACAGAGAAGTTGTCTAGGAAAGACAAAATATGGTGTACTGAAGATCCTAGAGTGCTGCAATGTGCTCATGTAAGTGCTCATATATTTTCTTGTCTATATTGTCTATATTCACCATAATTCTGTACTCTGATATTCATTATAGATTAAGAAGTATTTGCTCATGTGAATTTGTTTCTTAGTTTATGGGGCAACTAGGTATAAATGTAGGACTCTAAAGACAATATTGATATAAAAATAATTATGCTCATTTTAAAAGACAATGAGCCTAACAGTCTTCACTCTTTACTTCCTATTCATTGGCCATATGTTGAGGCAGAGAATAACAGAGCCACACATTTTTCAGAAAACTGAAAGTGCACAAAAGTACAAACCGAGAAGGGAAGTTGAAGAGCTTCCCAAAGTCCCATCTGAGCAAAAGGAAGGTTTTGCTCATTTCAGTATGAATTTGCAACCACAGTCCCAGACCTTCCTGAAGAAAATTCAGCATTTGGTTCAGCATTATGTGATGCTCATGCATAAACACTTTCCTCTGTCACTAGTCTTGAAATAAACTTTTGAATAATTGTAATTTTCCTTGTAAGATATTACCCTCAGTATGATAATTGTTCTAATAGTTTGTCCTGATTCCGGCAAGGACAGAGTTAATTCTCACCTGAGCTGGGAGAGGAGCTGGAGCTGGTGGGCACAGCTGGGATAGGTCACTCATTACCCCCCAGCTGGGACAGCTTACCCAAATTGGCCCAGGGGCTGTTGCACCCCATGTGACCTCCTGCTCAGTGTACAGAGTGGGGATGGTGCAAGGAACAGCTTTTGTTACTCAGGAGGGAGCTGGGAGTCAGGATCCCCTGTGAGCTATGGTACTGTAAGTTATGTGCTTTTTTCTATTATCATTTGGGTTTTGTTGTTGTTTTTCATCTCTGTTTTATTTTCCTCTGTTGTTCTCTTAAACTGTTTTTATCTTAACCCAGAAGTTTTGCCTTCTTTTCTTTCCTGACTCTCCTCCCCATCCCATTGCAGGGGGCAGTGAGGGGTGAGTGCATGAGCAGCTGTGTGGCATTTTAGCTGTTGAGCGGGGCTAAACCACAACCTAGTTAAAATGTTGTATTTTCACATACATAAGTAGTCCAGCCAAGAAAAAAATACTATTATTTCACTGTATTGATACTTCTTTCTTCCTCAGGTAATGTAAGGTATACTTTCTGAGGAATGGGGGAAGAAAAAGAGAAGTTAAAACAGGATAAACTGAAATCTCAGTACAAGTTATGAATGACACACCTCCATAGGAATCAGATTTCCAGCCCTTATAACTAATAGACTCCTTTGAACTTAAAGATTGATATGAAAACGTGTTGTTAATTTCTTTAAAACTGTCTCCATTTCACTAGGGATCCTGAAATGAAAAAAATATATCTATTTTGGTGATATATTTTTCAGACTTAAATTGACTATTCAGAAGGCAAAGGTCACTAAAACAATTAGCTCTGTGATGGAAAAAGTTTCCACTGATCTCCCAGAACAATTAGCTTATTCTGTCTTAGATGTATTTCGGTGTCTTATATGAGTACTGGAATAAATTGAAGGTAAAAAAAAACCCCATCCATTTTTAATTGCTTTATGCATTTAACTTAGTATAGTTTTAGAAATAATATCTATAGCAATTTTTTATGACACCCTTTTTGCTTTTTAGCATATGTTTTTTCCAATTCTTAATAAGTGACAATTTAAGCACTCTCAAGCTTAATCCTATTTTCATTGAAAAAGAGAGAACTGCATTTTTGCATTTGTTTGCGTTTGTTTTTCTATCTGTACTCTTCTGCTTTGTTAAAGTTTCTAGACTTTTTATAAACTTATTTTTGTTACAGTCTCTGCCTTCTAAGGTGTGCACCTGTTTCTGTAGAGACCAATAATTCCATCCAAATGGCTAATTAAACCTAAATCTATAGTTTTGTTCTGCTGAATATTGACTGTATCAGTGCTTATCTGATTAATTGCAATACATCATCTGCAACAGAGGACGGGAGAGAATGGATTGTTGTTTTGTTTTGTTTTGTTTTCCCTAGTTTCTACGTTATGTTATTCTGCTTTGAGTTTCGTGTCATTGTTTTTATAGTTGGTTTCTTGACAGAGAAAATTACTTAAGAGAAGAAAAAAAAAAATGGATTCTCTTTTTTTTTTTTTTTTTTTTTTTAAAAAACAAGTATACCCTTTCTTCAGCCAGTGCTATGATCTGTGTCTGAGAAGCGAGACCTCGGTCTGCATTCTTGTGTTTCAACACAGGATCAAAGCAATAGGTTTACTGTTTGCTACAGATCTTTTATCCATGGTGCAATGTGAAACATCAAACAAATCTCATTTGTTTTCAGCTAACACATGCATAAAGAGACCGAGCCGTTGTAATTACATGCACGTAACCCAAACTGAATTCATTTGGAATTCTGTCTGCAGAAGCAAAGTGTATTTGTACCTTCAATATTCACAGCTAATGCCCAATCCTGTATACCCATGAGTGTTGGCTGTCAGATGTTAAACACCTTTAGGACAGATATTTTTATTTTATAAGCATTTTTTTTTTTTTTTTTGCTACCAAACACCCAGCCCAAGTGGCTGTTGTAAGAATGGTGAAGGAAGCATGTTTTATCTGTGTAGCTGCCTTCGCTACAAGCAGCTTTCCCCAGCCTCGTCTATGGTTTGGTTCTGCCCCTCCACCTGTCTGTGTTGCTAATCAGGATTTCCAAATGCTAAGTGCTAACGAATAAAGACTAAGCTGAGAAATTCTGACTGTCATCACCAAGGGATTAAACAGAGATTTATTCAGGTAACTCAGAACAAATATTACTCTATGAGGTGTAAAACAAGCCATGCGTCTAAATTATTGAACTTTCCCTGCATAACAAAACACTCCGTGTACTGCCGTATGCGTTGCCCTTTTGGCCAAAGGACTTTGTCATATTGCATCCTCATTTCTTGCAATCTTTTAAAAACACGCATGGAAATGGTGTTACTGATAAATTAAAAATATTACCTTAGCAAATTACCTGAAACACCAGTAACCATAGGGAGACCCCTCTTTCTGCAATGCCTTCATGGCAGTCAGCCCTTGACAGGGGTTGTGGGTCTCCTGGACCATGCAAGCACCATACGGTTACTTGGAGCCCATCTCCAGGTCAGCCTTGGCTATACCATCTGTTCAGTGATGGACTAGCAACTGGGAAATAAGAACAAAGGGAAAAGTATTTGCTTATGGATAAATTTGATGCTTCCCCTAGTATCACAAATAGTACCCAAACCAGAAAGGATGAGGCGTAATGGTTTTAAAATAGAAGGAGGTAGATTCAGACTGGATATAAGGAAGAAATCTTTTATGCTGAAGGTGGTGAGCACTGGCTGAGGTTGCCCAGAGAGGTGGTGGATGCCCCATCCCTGGAAATGTTCCAGGCCAGGTTGGCCGGGGCTCTGAGCAACCTGATCTGGTTGGAGATGTCCCTGCTCCTTGCAGGGGGGTTGGACTGGATGGCCTTGAAAGGTCCCTTCCAACCCAAACCGTTCTATGATTCTACCACTGCAGGTATGTGACAACAGTCCCAAAGTGTGTGACAGCAACTGACAAGTGAGCCTCAGCGCTCCTGATACATTCACCAAAACTGGTGACTCTCAGCTTGTAAGAAAACAGAGAGGGAAAGGTATAAGCACCATCCTGCTGATAGATAAGGTGTCCATATTACATCCCATACAGTCTGTCCTTGCCTGGTGACTGTCCTAATTTTGAAGCCTCAGTACAAGAGGTCAGTGAACACTTTAATTGCGTGTAAGAGATGATCAGCTTTTGGCACAATTTATAACGAAGGTAACTAGTTCAGAAGTACATGGTTCATTTAATTTTAAAAAGAGGGTCTAGTTTAATTATTTCTGTAGTATAAATAATGAGATTCCAACAATCTGAGAAGTCACTGAAACATTATGATATTAAATCTTTGCAAAGAGAGGTGAAGGGAGAGGCTCTTGTGAGAGTATGAAGTGTGAGGATTAACAAAATGTG
Organism: Tetrax tetrax; assembly: GCA_009806455.1. Classification (NCBI taxonomy): domain Eukaryota; kingdom Metazoa; phylum Chordata; class Aves; order Otidiformes; family Otididae; genus Tetrax; species Tetrax tetrax. The sequence goes on from WHYT01015679.1 coordinate 156,993, forward strand.
GATTAGTAAGGGTCTGCTGCATTCAATACAGAATCTAGGGTGAATTATTTACTGTTAGTATTCCTTTCAGCTCATTAAAATTAATTCTATGAATTGGTAAATAATAGAAAATATGTTTGATGAAAGAAATGTTAAATGTTTTTTTGAAGAATGTTACTAAAGTTATTTAACAAATTCCATTTGCTATTATCTGTTAATAAACAGTAGGAAACATTCAATAGCTCATGTTCAAAGCTTGAAGCGTTTGAAGCAGATGAATTGTATTTTGGGTTTCATCATTAATTTTTTTTTTTTTATATCTTTATTCAAAGTAGTTTGAAATAAAACCCTTGCAAGACAAAGGATATTGAAGAGAAGCAATACTTTAATAAACTAAATATAAATAAACTAAATAAACCAGATAATGCGCTTCTGAAATAATGCATGGTCTATTAAACTGAAAATTAGGCTGGGGTCTGATGGCCAGGGGAAAAGTGTCTGTCTATTCCTGGTGACAATCAGAAAAAGTCCAGTGAGGAGTGCGAGATCCATTGTGTTACATTAAGAAAAGCACTACCAAGGTCCTTCACCATTGCTAAGGAACTATAAAGCTGAACGTGATGGGACACAGTAAGGGGAAAAACATGGGGGAAATAAGAATTGACTGCTTTGTTGTCATGCCTCAATCTTGGACTCCTTTCAACAGAATTACTGAGTCAACACTTGTTCGTATTTCACGGGTCCTGTTCCACGTTTGGTTACCTTGATCCTTCATTGCTTCCATTTAATTACAGGGTAATCACCACCAAAGTTTATGTTCCTGTCAGTCGCTTTCCTTCTGCAGGGATATCCATCAGTAACACAGAAATCCCAGACACTCCAGACGTCAGCTTACACCTATTTTTCATTTTGACATGGTTTATAGCAAATGTCATTACGGGATTGCGTTTAAGCCGCTGGTGACAGTGTGTCATTGTTCAATTAAGTTTTTAGACACCTCTTCTAATTGTATATTTCAGCACTTCATATTCCTCCAATTGCTGCTGTTTCTCACCTTCCCCAGTTGTTTAAAAGGCACCAAAATCTCTCTCCTTACCTCACATTGAGTTGACTTTAGTTTGTAAATGTGCCGTTAGAATTGCACTCACAAAATCTGCAGCCTGAGAACCCTGCACAAGGCAAACCTCTGCCGGGAAGCTGAGGGATGGACGGGACAATTCAGCATTGCTGGAAAATTGCAGTGTCTTGAAATTTCCCCACAAATGCTGGTTTGGGGAAATTCCTATATGGATAAGGGCACATATCAAACATTCTTATGATGTCCTTGACAGCTCTGCTGAAGTACTTATAGACCACCCCAATGTCAACACTTAATTTTTTTATTTTTTTTTTTTCCCCAAATAATGTCAGTTGTTAAACATTTGTAAATGGTTAGATAGGTAAAATAGATGCAGATGCAAAATATGTGTGAATTCTCTTGCTTAATAGAGGTGTCTGGCTGGTTGTTTTCGACATAAATATTGTTAAAAAAAAAAAAAGGTTTTTTTTCTTTTTTTTTTGCTTTTTTTTTTTTTTTTTTTTTTTTTATATAACAG
>WHYT01015680.1:21461-63297 GCA_009806455.1 Tetrax tetrax
ATAATAATATAAAATCTACTGACAGTATTTGAAAATGTGATGAAGAAAAAATACAGTAAATATAAAAAACTATATCTTTATGATGCAAAAGTTTTGTGTTGTCATTGGAAAAGCATAAATTAATTTGCAGTTATTATTTCTATGAAACAGAACTGTTTAAAATGCTATCACTTAGCATGTAATCTCATGTCTAAAACCAGTTCTTTTCTAGGTATGACATAAAATGTTGTAATAACATTTAATGGTCAACAGTTTGACTAAGACTATTAAAAGAAGATAAACTGAGTTCCTTTAAGGACCATGAAAAAGCCAGCAAAATAGATAACATCAACTGATGTAAATCCCTTGAATCAAGACAGCAGATAGGTGATGGCAAAAGTGAACAGAAAGCTCAGAAATATGAGTTACTGGCTTCCGTTATTAATTTATTTAATTGAACAGGAAATCCCATTATCATCTGTTCTGAGAGCTGAAGAAAAGAGAAAAGATGTTTGGCGTAAAGATTTGACTTGCTTAACTTTAAGGTAAAGAGCTGAGAACACAATTGAGGAAATCGAGCTGGGCAGCAGAAGTTTAAGTTTATTAAATACTTTTGCTAAAGGCAGATCAATTCAGAGACTCTGTGGTTAGGTTTTGCACTATACTCATCTATACATACATACAGTCATCAGATCACAGAGTAATTCAGTCTGGAAGTAGTGTCCATGGGTCATCTGGTCTGACCTGCTGCTCACAGCTGATGGAATCAGGCTGGGTGGCTGACGGCTGTGTCCATTTGAGTCCTGAACATCTCCAAGGATGGAGATACGAGAATCCCTCTGGACAGCCTGTGTCAGTGTTTGAACACTGTCAAGATGAAACGTTTTTCCTTATATCTAATTGGAATTTCCCATGTTTCAGCTTGCATTTTCTACCTCTTTATAGGCGTATTTATATGTATGCATGTGCCTGTAAAAATATATCTATAAACACACAGAGCTTGTTGTAATGTGGAAGTGATGTAGGACAACAGGGACCCTTTCAAGGACTGGAACATTTATTTAAACCAGCTATTGCTAATTAAATCATTCATTTCTAAGAACATTTTGTAGAATCGGATATGTTCCCTGCTGCTATGGAAGAGCACGGTAGCTGATGATCAGAGGGCTGGAGCAGGCTGAGGACAGGCTGAAAGAGTTGGGGCTTTTCAGCCTGGAGAAGAGAAGGCTCTGGGGAGACCTTATAGTGGCTTTCCAATACCTAAAAGGGGACTACTGGAAAGACAGGGAAAAACTCTTCAGCGGGGCGTATTGCGATAGGAGGAGGAGTAATGGTTTTAAAATAGATGGAGGCAGATTCAGATTAGACATAAGGAAGAAATTTTTTACAATGAGGGTCGTGGAACACTGGACAGGTTGTCCAGAGAGGTGGTGGATGCCCCATTCCTGGAAACATTCAAGGCCAGGTTGGATGAGGCTCTGAGCAACCTGATCTAGTTGAAGATTTCCCTGCTCCTTGCAGGGGGGTTGAACTAGTTGGCTAGAGGTCCCTTCCAATCCTAACTATTTTGTGATTCATAATCTCTAGTTATAGAGATTATGATAAAAACTGAAGTAAAAGTATTGAAAGTTACTGTACACTCTTAATGCATACTTCACATTTTAATTTCCTGTTGCTTTTATATGAAATGGGTAAGACATAATTTTTGAACTCTATCCAACAGGCTGTCCAAGCTGAATATTAAAGTGTCCAGTTGCAGAGCTTGCAGGGGTTATGCTTCATAATACTAGGATCTTCCAGTTCTTTTCTACCAGTACTTGCTAAATGATGTGCTGTTGCAGGCTTATGTGCATTTCCTGAGATTTTTTTACTTGATTTAATTGAGCAATTATGAAACAGTCTTATGATTGACTATAAAATCCTCATAAAATTACAGGCCTAAGATTTTCTGTATTTTGAGAGAAGGCAAAGAGAGTGCTGTGATTCAAAATATCTTTATTTGTTGATATGCTTTTTGCCTAGCAGAGAATTTAACAAAGCAAGAAACAAAAAATTTTAAAAATCACCTAAGTAAATAGGAAAAGGTATGGCATCTGGAAACACTTTCTCCTCGTGGCAGCTGGCTTCATTTCTGTTTTTGCAGTTTTCAACGGTGTTCTAGTGGATTGTGAATTGGTTCACTTTCTGCATGTAAGCAGTCTGAGCCAGCTGCAGGTTTTTGTAAAATTCAGGGTCTGTTTCTTCCCGGACTCTGTGGCAGTTTTGCTCTTCCCATCTGCAAAACATTGTGAAATAAATATTATAAGGAGCCAAAATGTAGGCAAAACATGACTTTGTTCTTGCTTTCATTATCAGAGTAGTTGTTCAGCTTCAGTTGCTAAATAAGTTGTGTGGTTTTTTAATTCTTGTGCTACTCTTGTATTTTACTACTTATAATATTTATGTTGATTCAGTCTTTTAACTAAGATATTTTTATATGGAGCACTTATTTGTAGGTGGTAAGCATAAAACTGTGTAAATCAAATAGTTTAAGTTTGCAGGGGAAAATAAGTATACTGATGATTGTATCTCTAGTTCTATCTTTGGTTTAGTTGTAGAATGAAGAAAAAGTGCTTAGTTTTTTAGCCTACCAACTCAACCTTAGTGCAGAAATGTGTATGGTAACATCTACACAAAGACTGTTATGTCCTAAGTTTTATAAAAGGCCTTATATACAGCTGTTCTGGTGGATATTTGTCATCATATATGGTTGCCTTCATATATGGTATTCTTGGAAGGATCTGAGGCTTTCCATTCTGGTTATGCAGAATGACAGGAAGTCAGAGTACACTGAGAACAGAAGACTCTCTTTCTTATGCCCCCTCACAAGAGTAAATTTGCCAAAAAAATAAAAAGAAAATGTTGAGCAACTCAGTTATTGTAGTCAGAATCCAGTAATGAAGGAAGCCGAAAAATCTATGAAAAGGGAGTCAAAACTACACAGATAAAATGTGAGGCATCTTTGTAAGCTCTCCTATGAAGAGAATTCAAAAAGGCTATATTTTCATCTCCATTTTATAATAGAAAGCAACAAAAGGAAATGAGAAAAATGAAAAAGCTACAGTATGATTTAATTAGGGGATAGGTGAAAAGTGGAAGAGCTAAAGAGGGAAAAATGTGGAAGAGCAGGAACAAGACATTAAGGATTATCATGTGTGAGAATTCAGTCACAGGGAGATTAGTCTTTGTCAGAAACTCATCCTAAACTCGTTATTACTTCTAATAGTTGACTTACAATTAGCATTAGTTTGACAGTTTCTGTATGTCATTGTGTCATATTATGTACACACAGTGTGAAAAAGCAGACAGATTAAATCAGATAATTTAGCATCATAATCATTTATAGGAAGTACTGACTTTCCTTGTGGTCATGAAAGACCAAATATAATAAGTCACTGATCCTCACTGGAATCTTGGGCAGTATTACATTTAAAGAAAATAATTAATAATTATCAGTATAAGTAATGCAACTCTTATATGCTTGCCTCAGAGGAGAAACAGATCTGTCAACAGATCATAAAATAGATCTTGTTATAAAAATAATTTATTAAGAATAATGTTTCATAGCAAAGTCTTTTGAGATTGCATTAAACATATGATTTCTTTCTTTGTAGGAAACAAAAGCAAAACAAAAAAAAATCTTATTTTAATGACCTCAAGGGTATTTTTCTAAGACTGAAACACTTGACAACTTCATGCTTACTCCCGTTGTTGATCTAGAATGAATATTATCCCATAATTCAAGAAACATAAAACTGATTATTTCTGGTAACATTTTTTTTTTAGAGTTTTTTACAAATGTCTTTCATGATTACCGGAAGTTCACCTAACCGGTTATTTAACTCTATTCCAGAGTTCAACAAATCAGTTGATCTTTTATTCCTGCCCTTACTTAACTTTCTTAACTTACTTAACTTTCTTAAGAACCTTCTAGTGATGTACTTCTGATATTTATAGCAGCTACTTCCTCATGATTCTTATATGATTTCAGTTTCTGCTTCTGATGTATTAATGCTCAATGTAAGTTATACTAATACACATGAAGTATGTATCTGCAAACCTCCGGGTTGTGTTGCATTTATTGTCAGTGAGTCCTCTATAATTTTAAAACAGATTATTATTGTTTGTATACAATTTTTTTTTCTGAAGACCTTAGCAAGCAGTTTGAAGACCTTATAAAAAATTAACTTGTACCTTTCTGTTTCTGAACTGCTCTTCCTTAAAGACAGATGAACATAGTTTTGTCCCTGACTCTATTTCTGTTTATTTTGTGTCCTCAAGACCTTCTTTAAGTAGTGTAATACCATGCTTAGAAAGAACCAGAGTAATTTCACTGCATGTTTTTGAATGCTTATGGGGCCACTTTTTGTCGCTTGATAAAGAAAAAACAAGAAAGGAAGTTCACATGGAATAGAACTCTATTAACGTACCTACATGGTGCATAGGAGCATAGCACAAAGACACCAGCTTAAAACAGATGGGGAAAAAAAAAGTAGCACTTTACATAGCCACTAGTAAACTTCTAGAACTTGCTGCCAAAGGAGGCTGTGCAAGCAGACATTATTAGCAGGTTCAGAAAATGATTTAACAGATTCATGGAAAACAGATCCATCAATGGATACTGTAAGCACTGTGCACCGTAACATTTTTAATACAGTCATGGTAGGCAGTGGGAGAGTGAAAGGTGAATGTGTGACAGAAGCGGCCGCACTCACATGCTTGCCCTGAGTAGCATCTCTTATTGCCACTGTTGACAACAGGATGATGGAACAGGTGGACTACAGGACATTTCTTCTATTCTTACATTCTTCACAAGGCTTTTGGCAAGGCTTATTTGCTCAGCCATAGTTCTTGCCCATGGAGCCATGCTCCAAATGCAAGGTCCTGCACCTGGGTCGTGGCAATCCAAGGCACAAATATAGGCTGGCTGGAGAATGGATTGAGAGCAGCCCTGAGGAGAAGGACTTGGGAGTGCTGGTGGACTAGAGGCTCAACATGAGCTGGCAATGTGCCCTTGAAGCCCAGAAGGCCAACCGCGTCCTGGGCTGCATCAAGAGGAGCGTGGCCAGCAGGTCGAGGGAGGTGATTCTGCCCCTCTACTCTGCCCTGGTGAGACCCCACCTGGAGTACTGTGTCCAGCTCTGGAGCCCCCAACATAAGAAGGACATGGACCGGTTGGAGAGGGTCCGGAGGAGAACCACAAAGATGATCAGAGGGCTGGAGCACCTCTGCTATGAGGACAGGCTGAGAGAGTTGGGGCTGTTCAGCCTGGAGAAGAGGAGGCTCCGGGGAGACCTGATAGCGGTCTTCCAGTACCTCAAGGGGGCCTACAGGAAAGATGGGGAGAGACTGTTCAGTAAAGCCTGTTGTGATAGGGCTGGGGGTAGTGGTCTCAAAGTAGAGGGAGGTAGATTTAGATTAGATATTAGGAAAAAAATTTTCACAATGTGAGTTGTAGAGCACTGGCGCAGGTTTCCCAGAGAGGTGGTGGATGTCCCATCCCTGGAAACGTTCAAGGCCAGGCTGGATGAGGCTCTGAGCAACCTGATCTAGTTGGGGATGTCCCTGCTTCTTGCAGGGGGGTTGAACTAGATGACTTTTGAAGGTCCCTTCCAACCCTAACCATTCTATGATTCTATGATATGCACAGATGAACGCCACAGGAAGTGCCAGTGAAAGGGTAGGAGCAATAGCAGATGTTTATTCAACCTGGTTCTACTGAAATTTTCTAGGTCCAGTAAGTCCCATACTTCATTAAGTTTTCTGGACCAAATTCAACAGCAAGTTATGCACTTTAATACCTTATTGAACTCAGTAGACATACAGGGGCTGAAGTCAGCATTAACTATAGCCATCCATTATTTTGTCATGCCATACTCAATTATTTTTACTTAGCTCTTTCAGTTATATGAAATAAAACTGTCAAAGTCGTCAAGAACTCCAAGAAATGAAGCCTCTAAGCCGCTGCTCTGAGATTTTTAATATTTCTTCCAATACAGATCCTTGTGCCTGCCAGAAACACATTTGGTCTGATAGTTTGATAGGACATGATCCAAAGGCTTGTGGATAGTTAGTACAATAGATAACTACAAATAATTCATCATTTATCTGCATAGATCTTGCAAGAGTACGTTCAATAGTATAGATATTAAAAGCACATTTCATTAGATAACTCCTTTTCGTTCACACATTGTAAAATGTTCCTGTTACTATAGTGCATTCAGGTGTACAAAAATGCATTCAGATGTAAAAAAATGCAAATAAAAATGCTTTGGGTATTAAATTAGAGAATTTTTGAAACAGGGGGTAATACTCTGTACAGTCCTTTGTGATTTTCTGCCCTCAGAGCTAAGGTATCCTGCTATTTCATGGAAAGTTTCAGCGTATGTGAATGGATCATGGAATGAGTACAGGTTTCTCATTGTCAAAGTAACTAGGAGGAAAGACATTTAACTTTCTGGGGCATGTTGAATAATTGAATGGACTATTTAATTTATTGTCCGTTATTTGATTACACCTGTTGAGAACAGTTTTCTAACATTTCTATCATAAAACAAAGGATTTAAAACATTCTAAGGATGACTAGAAAACTTTTTTAACATTGTAATTTGTGGGTTATTTTTAATATTTTATTAACTATTATTTTTCAAAAATATCTTTTGAATTTTGAAATATTTTAAGATAAAATAATCATACTGTTTTGAAAATACCAAATGGAATTTTTAACTAACTTAAATATAAAGCTTATTTGACCAAGCTATTTGCCCTTTCCAATGTCAATTTTTTTATTGGAAAATTCCCATAGCATTGCATTTCAGCCCTAGGTCCACAGAAGAACTTTCTTTTCTTTGCTTCAGCTGAATCTCAAGTTATCTTGTCTCCATAATCACCCAAGGTGGAAAGGACATCCCAAGACAAGATTCAGCAATTCTCCAAAATGAAATGCCACACACATTTCCTGCCTTACTTAAAAGATTTTCAAACTGAGACAGAAAATTGATTAAATTGTTGACAAATGCAAAGATCTAGAGGTTCTGGAAATCAGTTACAGCATGGTAGGATTCGTGAATTCCATTCTGAAAATGTCTTGGTATAGAAATAAGAAAAATTAACAATCAAGTCAGAGGAGTTGCTAGACCCCAAGTGAAAAGGAGTCTCACTTTTTTTGGTTTTTTTTTTTTTCCTGTAAGGGAACACTGAAGAAATGAGGTCTATAAGAGGAGCTTGAAGGTGAAGCTGTTTTATTGGAAGGAGAATATAAACAGATACTCAGCAAAGGCAGATTTTTCCCCTGAAATTGATCTATATTGTTCAGAAGAAAGCAGAGCCAAATTTGCTATCTTCGTTATTCACCTTTTGCTGTGGTGGTTCAGTTTCTCACAAACTCCTATTTGAGAGGAAGGTCAAAAAGTCCTTTCAGGAAAGAGTCCTGTAGAACCAATCTAAACTATGTCAATCTTCTGACTGACATTTCTCAAAAGTTTCTGAATGTAACTCGCTTCATATCTCTAGCACAAACTGCATCAGGAAGTGGCATGGTAGCAGTAACATATCTTCTCGACTCCAAGGTTCTTTCTGAGTTGCCAGAGGTTTATGTGTCTCATCTCTTGCCAAGCAGAGAAAAGGGAAGAAATGGAGAATGCTTTCTGTCAACTTCTTAACTCAGAAACTCTCACCAAACTACTGGCATAAATTCTGTGCAGATACAGTTTCAGCATCAGGCATCTTAAATTGTTCAGCTTAATCCCATGTGCCTGGTCATAATGGAAAGTGTTTAGATACTGTGTCTGTGGAAGACTCATGGTGTTTTAAGTTTTTTGTAAAATTAGTCAAGATGTTATTAAGTTTTTTTTTTAAATAGGCATTTTTATTAGCAATTTTAAAAATTATATACTGTATACCTTATCAAGTATTAATTTTCTAATCCCTATTAAAGCATACAATCCTCATAAGAATGTTTATAATGATTCAAATTAACCTGCATTTAATTAAGAGCGTTGGTGTTATGGGATTATAAGATTTTAGAGTTGTCCAAAGAAGCAAATTTATTTCCTAATGTAATTTTAAAGATTTTTCATCTTAAAGGTCAGGGGAGGGATAGACTATGTAAAGTGGAAAAGGAATCTCAATCTCAGGAAAATAGTGTGAATTAAACATGTCTTTGCATGCTTAATTTAAACTGATTTCTTCTTCAAAGAAGGCTTGAAGTTCTGAAAGTAACTTAAGTGATTGTGCTAAATGAAAATTCCAGTGTTTCTTTTGCATAGTTAATTGTCATTGAGAGTATCTTAAATTTGTTCATCATTCCTCTGGTGAGACTATTTGTGAATATGATGCTTGTAATTAATTTAATTTATTAATTTAATTATTAATTTAATTTAAATAAATTTAATTTATTAATTTAATTTGTTAATCTAGTCAATCTTTTATAATTTCTAAACAAACATTACTTATTACCTCAAGTCTTTGGTATAATTTATCTATACAAATAGATATCAAGGGATGGACTTGTTTGTGTTAGTAATTTGGATGCTGGTATTAAATGAACTTTCATCATACAGTTTAGGTTTTCAGGAAGTGAGTGCTCTCAAAAACAGAAACAAATATCCAGACTCCTTCTCTGTTTTACTTCTGCATTTTCCACTGAAACAAACCTTTTGTTTCAATGCAGTAGGTGTTCTATTTATATTCTTAAAATTCCAGTTTCTCAGCTCATGTAAGCATAGCTTTTAAAATTAAGTGCATTCCTACCTGTTGTACGTTCTTTATGTGTTTTCCTGTGTAGGACCGGACTGATAATTAAGCGATGTCTAACAAAAATGGAGAAAATAAATTACTCCAGTAACGGAAGTCTTGTTGTATGAAATCATTATATATACAAATTAATAGTCATAGAGAATATGATCATTAATTTGAATGTCATTTAGTGACATCTGCATAATGCATTTCTTTTTTACATACCACAGAACGCTTATGAAGAGTAAGTAGATGATCATAATCAAAACAATGATAAATCTTACACTGATACGTGCTGCTTTCATTCAAAGGCACCCTGAAGTACTTTGCAGACTGCTATATACAGGAAAAGAAATTAGAAATAAAAATTACACTGAGATTTCATCAATATCTCCTGGCAATAATTACAGGATTTGATCAGATTCATTCATCTCCCATTTGGCTATTAATAGGAGTAAGACACACTCTGAATTCAATCTTCATTCTCTCAAGGGGATTTTCTTTGGTGAGGAAAAACTTCAGAGACTTTTTCCACACTCTTAATGTGCAAAGTCTTTAAATACCAGCAGAAGCATTATCATTTGCAGGAATTGAGTGTTCCAGCTGTGATTATTTCTAAGAATGTAGTACAAAGTCAAGCATTATAATCAGTCTTTGGTTCATAACTTTTATAACTTTTTTTACTCTGTCAATGCTAATTAGTATGTCCAGAGGACCTACAAGTACCTTAGAAAAGTGTAACAGAACCACTCAGTTTCTTGAGTGTATTTATCTTTTTGGTGCATGCATGGGCCAAAAGCTATTGTTATCTTTTTTTTTTTTTTTGTTAAGAGCAAACGAACTACGCAGGTTCTGATGGAGAAAAGACAATATACTTCTCTCAACTCTTAGTCCAGTACTCCCACCCTCAATAGCTTTTGTGCAGGAGAGAATTCATTTCCTACAATGATGAGACAAGCAAGAAATTATCAGAAAATAAAGCTATTCCTGAAATGAACTGTAACATTTAGTTTTATTGTCATGGCAACAGCTTTAAAGTGACGATATCACTAAATGCATAAATAAAATATTAAAATGAGTAGGAACATGATCAGTAAAAAGGAAGAAAATTACTACTACTCCTTTTTATGTCCTTCAAAGGAGGTGAAAGCTATTTGTGACAGGAAAAGGGCTGCCCTTTGACATCCTTACTTGGAGCTGATATATTAGCTTTTTTTTTTGTGAGAGGGGAAGGAAAGAAGAGAAATGCCAATAGTTTTCTTTTCACTGCTCTTTGAAGAATTCTTTATTTTAAATAGTCACATCCATCTTTAAAGTATTCTTTAAAAGCGTAGCAATCAGCAGAGAAAGCCAGTCTCAGAGGAAAATCTCAGAAAGAGTAAAGTGATGACCTACATTTATCCTCTATTAGAAGGGAGTGGATCTCATGGATACAGGTCTTTAGCAGAGATGGAAGATTAGGTCTACACACCTGGCTTTGTTATTCACTCTTTTCTTTCTTAAAGAAAAAGTCCTTTAATCTCCCCTTTCTTATATCACCTCTCTCCAAATTGATGCATACGATACCTTTGTAAAGGACATTGCAATTTGTGGATGAAAAGCGATGTGCTACAACCTAGCGCGACCTGCAGAAGCAGCCTGTGACAGTTACTTCTCTCCATTTTCCTTCCTTTCTGGCAATCCCCTGTAGCAGCCTCTCCAACATAGCACCTGGTATAGCTGTGTCCAACCAGAGAGGATTATTGATCTCAGCACTACAAAGATTCCATGAAGAAAGGCAAGTGCTCTGAACGGGAAGAACAACAAATTAAGGAAAATAGTAATTTGCTATTTGAAAAACTCTAGTAATTAAATCATTAATTACTCTCTTCATCACAGAGAACAGACATGAGTTCCAACAAGCAGTTGTTCAAAAACGTGATGGTTGTTTTCTTAATTATTTTAGTTGTGCTTCTTTTAAAAAGAGCGCTTTGCCTTCCATCTCTTCAGAAGGACCTAATGAGGATGGTGACTGAAGACACTACTGGAAAATACTACTATGCTACTGGGTAACTTCAAGCATTACCACAGATCACGCAGATCCTTGCTGTGCTTCCTGGTTTTTAGCAATCTTATGAGTCAGATAATGAAGTCATCCAAGTTAGACTTTCAGTTTCCTGAAATCCTAGCCAGTTCTCAGTTATATTCATACTGTGCACTTCAGTAACTTTTCCAGATCCTGAATTCATCCTTCATCTTATGGTGTTTTTGAAAAAACTAATTGATTTTTAGATCAAAAAGTTGCTTACTTTTGGTTTGATCTAGGCATGGAAAAGGCACAGGCTTACTCACTGCAGTTGAAATGAGGAGCTTTTATACAGGATTATCAATTGAATTTTAGTGATCAGGCTAACTAAAATAGGATTTGAGCTGAATACTGGTGGTTAGATACACAAGTTTAGATTTTTTGGACTCACACACTTACTATTAGAAGTGACATGACTAAGATGACAAGCCTTTTCAGATAATTAGTCTTTTATTTCTCTATTTTAATACAATACTAAAAACATTAAATATAAAAGAAACACTGTTTCCTTGGTACACGGAGGTTGTATTGTTAGGATAGTCACTGGCAGCAGCTAGAGCAAAAAATATACACTACTAGGAAGCCTTAGTATTTTTTTCCCTCTCAGAAGATATCAGCAAGGAGGTCAACAGCAAAGTGTTAGACACTAGTATGGAGCTGTTTATTCTGGAAAGCGAGGAGATTCCCACAAGCCCAGCTGAGTCCAGAACTGGTCACAAAGCAAGCTGCTACTCTGTGTTCCTGCATGGCAGCAGCTGCTATCCATCCATTTTCCAGTAAACATGCAGCGTTGTTGCTCAAACTGGTGTTGTTTGAGACAGGTTTTTAGATGGCAACACTGTACTGGTGTAATTGTTGCATACCTATTCTTTTGGTGCTTAGTTCATTGAACAATAATAATAATCAAGGAAATTATTTTAATATCTTTAATAATTCCTTTCTTTTTCTCTCTCTCTGTAATTCAGGAGAAAGGACACTGGGATGTTGTCATACAAAGAGCACCTACCAGTGAGTCAGGTAGTGGTTGGAGACATTGACCGGCCTGGGTCTGAAGCCAAGATATCTGTGGGTCCCGTGCGTTGTCAAGGAGATCGTAAGTTGGCTCATTTTCTTCCACTTCCTCCTGGGTAGAAAGCAAACTAAATCGGAAATTGGTATCTTTGTAGACACCGCCCACAAATTTAAAGAAGTGACTGTCTAATCAGAGACTTTTTTTTCAATGAAAACATGATATTATTTGAAAAATTTTACCTATAAAAATGCACATATTATGGCTCATCTTTGCATTTAAAATATCAATATTTGTCTTTATGATAAATGTGGCAACTTTGATAATTCAACTAAGTTTATGTAGATATAAACAGTAACACAGATTGCATAAGAACATCTCTGAACATCTGTTTTTCTGTTGAGTGCTCTTGTCAGTGTCATTATCATCACTATGGATATCACTGTAAACTGTGGTTATGGGATACGAATAGTAGCATGATGGCAAGACTTATTGCCATAAACTCTGTTTACAAGTGTATAAAATTTGACAAGATCATTGTTAAGTGTTAACCATATGTTAACCATATGCTAGATGTTTCCATTTAAAATGTTGGGAGTTTTTTGTAGTAGTCTCTGATTTCCAGGCTGAGTGCTGATAGAAGGCATAGATCCTCCAGCGTGATCCACAGGTGATAGAGTAAATCAGTATAATGGACAAATTTCCACTTCACACACATAAAAAAAAAAAGGTGAGATACAGTTAGGAGGATTGTATTGTTCCTTCAATCTATTTTATATTTCAGAAGGTGAAATTTGTCACCAAAGGCAGATCAACTGCTTAAGACCCTTTTAAATCACTTCAAAAACTTGAAATCTATGCAGTTGGTACACACATTATACCCATCCTCTGTATTTGAAGGCCATTCTGTTACAAGAGGTGCAGTGAGGAAAAGTTACCTGATTTAATTTACAAGAACTAATATTTGCATGGTCTACAAAGAATACAAAATCCATCCTCAGCTGCTGGTAAAGAACACTGTAGGTGAGCCTATGAGATTGCAGTGATCATAGAATCATAGAATGGCTAGAGTTGGAAGGGACCTTCAAAGGTCATCTAGTCCAACCCCGCTGCAAGGAGCAGGGACATCCCTGACTAGATCAGATTGCTCAGAGCCTCATCCAACCTGGCCTTGAACGTTTCCAGGGATGGGGCATCCACCACCTCTCTGGGTAACCTGTTCCAGTGCTCTACAACTCTCATTGTAAAAAATTTTTTTCTAATATCTAATCTAAATCTACCTCCCTCTAATTTAAACCCATTACTCCTTGTCCTATCACAACAGGCCCTACTGAACAGCCTCTCCCCATCTTTCCTGTAGGCCCCCTTGAGCTATTGGGAGACCGCTATCAGGTCTCCCCGGAGCCTCCTCTTCTCCAGGCTGAACAGCCCCAACTCTCTCAGCCTGTCCTCATAGCAGAGGTGCTCCAGCCCTCTGATCATCTTCCTGGCCCTCCTTCGTGGACCCTCTCCAACTGGTCCATGTCCTTCTTATGTTGGGGACTCCAGAGCTGGACACAGTACTCCAGGTGGGGTCTCACCAGGGCAGAGTAGAGGGGGAGCGTCCCTCAACCTGCTGGCCACGCTCCTCTTGATGCAGCCCAGGATGCGGTTGGCCTTCTGGGCCGCAAGGGCGCATTGCCTGCTCGTGTTTAGCCTCTAGTCCACCAGCACTCCCAAGTCCTTCTCCTCAGGGCTGCTCTCAATCATTCTCCGCCCAGCCTGTATTTGTGCCTGGGATTGCCACGACCCAGGTGAAGGACCTTGCACTTCATGAGGTTGGCAGTTCAACCAGGCCAAGTGCAAGGTCCTGCACTTGTGATGTAGAAAATTTGAATGTAGAAATATGAATGGGTGGGCATAGTACATGCAGGTTCAAGCCAGCATCTAACGTGGGACAACAGAGATGAGTATGGTTTGTCCTTCCTCATCTGCCTCTTTACAGCTACATGCTTTCTATCTGCATGTTTCTAAGTGCTTTACAAAGGAGGTCAGTATCATTGTCTTTGCCTTAAGCTAAAGTAGCTAATACCAACTGAGAGGAAATCATGAACACAGAGTCATCCAGCAGGACAAGTACAAAAGAGAGTTTTCTGAGTCCAAGTCTAGTGCCTCAAAACCCTAGACCATTGCTCAGTGAGACAACCGAATGTGCGTAATATCTTTTTCTGTTCATGGTCTTTCCGCACTGCACAAGTGATCCCTCTGGATCCCTCCTCTGGTGCCTAACAGGCAGAAACAAATATCTTAAAACTGATGACTAAGAAATAATGAGTAGTATCTTTCTTACACCTGTATTCCTCATATCTTGAATTTGAGTGCTGCTAGAAGTTTCAGTCTCTAAAGTATGGGAAATTTCTAAATATTAGTACAAATGAAACCTCATTTGAGCAGACAATAGCCTTTATTAGAGTGTGACTGAGTGACACAGCCACCTGAAAAGCTGAATAGAGTATATTCCTAACATCCAGGTTAATTGAATTCTCCGTTTGAACTTTACAGATATGATTTGTAGTTTTTTTAAAAAACAAAACTTTGCCTATGAATAAATTTTTATTTACTTCCATGACTATATATTATTGTCAAAAAGCTGGTATAAATTTTCTGACAAGAGATAATATAAACCACAGCCCTTTGCCAGTTAGTAAAAGCTCCCATTTTATATTCCCAGTGCATTTACTACGCGTTCTCCTTTATATTTTTTATTAGCTGTGTACAACAGCTGCTGTATCCCAGACCACTACTGTCTTACCGTGGATTAGTGCTTGTAGACAATACGGTTTCTGTCCTGGGGAAAACTCCAAAATCTCAAAATGTGCTTTTGTTCTAAAGGTAAAAAAGATCCAAAGTGCTGAATTTTTGGAAAGGGATTTTAAAAAACAATCTATTTTTTTGTTGTATTACATGCATTAAACCTGACATTATCGATATTAAAGATATTGACTCTCTTGTCACCAAGAAGTTCAGTTGCCTATGTTTTGTTTGTAGTTATCATTGTATAATTTTTGAAGGTGACAAATGAAATTCAGTTAGAAGTACAAAGATTGGCAAAGAAATTCAAATTTTTTGGTCTGTTTGGAAGGAAGGTGGAAAAGGTAAGAGTGCCTAACTCACCAAATAAAAACCTACCTATTTAGAAAGATTTCTCATTGTGGTTGTAGAGCTTGCCAGTACTGTGACAGCTTATCTCATATTGGGCTATCCATGGCATGTGATGTATCAACCCATACTCCACTGACATTTTGCAATACATGAAGGGCCATATTCTCTCATCAGAATTACAGTATAATTTGTCACATACTTCATAGCTGCTTCTGTGTAGCATCTAGAGACACTGACATCTCACCTAGGCCTATTCACAGCTGTAGCTGAGAGCTATAGGAGTACAGCACAGCTGTTGACCTTTGCAGTCCATAAGAACAGACAGCTGAAAGCTTGCTATTTGAGAGCAAAGAGGATTAAAGAAAGAAAAAATATGCTGTCTCTTGCAGTTCCCTTCCTCCCATACCCATCAGATTCTTAAAGAATTACAACAATTAACCATTCCTACACTGACCAAATTAATCTGAAAATCATTCATCTCAGTGCCATTGGTTTGACATGAACTGAGGAACATTAGGAATGTGGTACACTTATTGTGGAATTATAATTGTTGTCCTGTTGCAAAAATCACTAGATTCTTCTTTCACAAATAGGGATTTTATTTTTGTCCCACAAATGACAATTTCATTTTTCTATTACCCTGATTTCTGACCTGATTAAGGCTGCTCTGGGCAAGCCTGGATGGTAGCTATTGTTGGAAATAAAATCAGAAAACTTAACCATGTATGATTATTCATCTTTGTGTTCCAGAAATATTTTTCATGTTTAACTCCACCTTACAAAACACTATTTGTATCCTGAAAAGAAGTCAGCAAAAAAGGCCTTTATTACCCCTCTAAAGATCTGCTTAAGCTGCCGTGTTCTACGAGAATGATGAGGACTCATCTGGTCATTGTGGCAAAAATCCCACAAATCTTGCCTGGGGCCTATCTTGTATCTCAGATAAAAATATCCAGGGTGTCTCTTTTCCATTTGCTATTTTAGTGTTCAGGAACACTTTCTAAATATTTCATTATTTTTTCTAAGGGGTGACCTACCAGGAGAGCAGACTTATCCAGTTTTACGGGGAACAAGTGCATAACCAGGATATTAATTTAGTGGGGTTTTTTTTTTTTTTTGCATTGTATTGCATCTAATGATCAAGCAAGGATTTTGAGCAAAGGTCACATTTACCCAGACTCAAAGCAAAGCTGTCCTTCCTGGCCACAGTTATATGAGTGTTGTACTTATAGAATGGCAATGGCAGTTTATCAGCAGATTCTCAAGACCCTCTAAGCTGAACTGCAATTAAAAATAGAAACAGGGAAAACACTTACCTACGTAACTTTGACATTCACCGGTCCTGAGACTACACAGTAATATTGGATAAGGACTACTCTTATTTTTCTCAAGTGAATGTGTTCTGTGTAGGATCTAGATAAAAGGGCAACCATAGAACCACTAATTAATCAGCTTTACTCTTGAAGTTTAAGACAGTGATTAAAATCCCTTTACAGACCTATGACAGTGGTACCAATACTAATGCAATAGCACCTGAACTCCTCAGCCTCACTGCATTTGGCCTTGTTCAAATCAATAATAGAAAGACCTTGTCCATCTCTTTATGTTATTCCACTGTAAATCAAAGGGACACCTCGAGCCTTCTCTCTTTAGAGAAGGACACAAGTATGTTGTGGGGTTTTTTTTCTGTCTAAGATCAGCCTGAGGTTGTAGATCAAGGCTACAAAAATGAACCTGGTAATTTCTTCTGAAACCAAACGAAGAGCTTAACTCACTGTGCTGAGGCTATTGCTACAGAGATTTCATTAATTATCACATTCCATCAAAATTACTTTTGCATCTTTTCAAGACTTTCTTTTCATTTCCCTTAGGAAAATACCGATGTTCTCAAAGCTCGTATATTTGTAACCTACTAAGAGTATCCTTTTGTCAAAAATTTCCAAGGATTTTGATTTGTCTGCTCTTTATAAGCCCAGAGTGGTGTAGACTAAGTATTCTGCTCTAGATTTGCCTTTCTCCTTGAGTCTATTTTCCTTTTGTCCCATTTTTGCTATAGCAAAGACAGAATTTAATGGGGAGATGTTTTTACATATCTCAGATTTATGGTTTTTCCATCTCCTCCAGTGTACAGTTTTTACCCTCCCATTAAGACTTTGATTTCTGAGCCATGAAGCATTTTTCGTGTTTTACTTCTATTATCTTTAATCTTCGAAATGTGAAGGAGGAAGCAGCTCTATTGACAGCGGTTGTCTCTCAGCTAAGTTTTCATGAAGACCAGTACCAGCACTGTTCATGTAGGATCTGCAGTGACGGACAAAATTCTCCTTGACAGATGACAGAAATTCAGGAACAAATCAAAACTCGTATCTCACATCAGTGCATTGATTTTGTTTGTGCATGTGTGCTTGTTACTATATTTGTGCATTCTCAGGGGAAATATACCTTGAGTTCTTTTATTCAGTGATTTTGACCATGGCTTATCATTACTTCTTTCATGACTTGATGCTTTGTTTCTTTCACATCTAAACATGCTTTTAGCTTTACTCTTGTACTTCCTTTTAGAGTGTTCCAGTAGAGTTGGCTTATTTAATCAGACAGTAGTGTGGGCTTGAGCATTTTTTGTATTAAAATGTTTGTATTAAAACTGCTCTATAGATATCTAAAGCAGACAGCCATTGTGAGGGTCAGTGCTTACAGGTGTCCTTGGTAAGGTGTGGTTTTGTATTCCTTAAGTATTTCTTATGCATCATGTGCAGGTTAATGACTCAAGGGGCTTATAAGAAAGATGGGGAGAAACTTTACCAGGGCATGTTGTGACAGGGGAAAGGGTAATGGTTTTAAACTAGAAGGAGGGAGATTCAGACTAGATATAAGGAAGAAATTTTTTACGAGGGTGGTGAAACACTGGAACAGGTTGCCAAGGGGGTGTGGCTGATGCCCCATCCCTGGAAGCATTCAAGGCCAGGTTGAACGGGGCCCCGAGCAACCTGATCTGGTTGGAGATGTCCCTGCTCCTTGCAGGGGGGTTGGACTAGATGACCTTCAAAGGTCCCTTCCAACCCTAACCATTCTATGATTCTCTGAAAAATAAGTTTACTATTTCATATACATACTTAGTCCGTTTACATTCCAGATTGAGGACACTTTCAATATCTAGAACTGGCTTTTCAATGGAACCACCTGAATTTGAGAAAAAAATAGCACTGCCTTATAGTGCAGTTTCCAGTTATACATTAAACCTATGAAAAACGTCAATTCTCTAGTAAGATATGCAATGTGTTGACTCGGTCAGACCAGCAGTGATGTTACTATTACGTACATAGGTAAGGTAAGCTGAAAAGTATCCCAGCAAAAAAAACAATTTGAATTGGTAAAAGATCCAACTGGAATTTCAGTAGATGCGAAGAATTTTCTCCTACTGTATCTTAGACAGCGTTCTGGTAGTATAGTGACTTGCCTTACAGGTTACTGGAAGTGAAAACACTGTATCAAATGAAAATTAACATCAATGATAACTCAAAAAAAAAAAAAAAAATCAAGCCTGAGTGCTTGCAGCTGGCCTCTTAAGTGTATAATTAGATGTGAAAATTACAAAAAAAAATTTTTTTTGAAACTTCTGAAGCAATGATTCCACTGGAAGCTTGTACGATGGGATTACATATCTGAAATTTGGCAATTCCCATTTAAGGTGTTAATAACTTCTCAGCTACTCATGTTAGAAAACTAATGAAAAATCTCTAGATTTTTCTACATTTCCCTATTTTTGCTCGTATTCCTAGATATATCTATATGCATTTATTTTTATGGATTTCTTATGACTTTCCAATCAAGTGTGCTAAATTCAGTAAGGGAAATACAGGTCAAAACTTGCTCCATCTAAGAGTTTAACTTTTTTTCCCTAATAACTGTAGCTGCCTTTAGTCAACATAAAAAATTGTCTGCTGAATTTCCACAGCTATTACCCCAGCATGTCTTTATTTGCTGCACTGGATTATACATTGTGCAATTCAAATGGAATACAGATTCATCCAGAGAATATCAGGACATCGTGTTTATCACAGTTGTTCTGATGCTACCAGCAAAATAGGAGAAAGAAAAGTTTCCTTTCAATAAAAGCAGCCTGACAACCAAGAAGTACTATTTTAGACTAGATTGATTTTTTTCAGTGGATTTTGTTGAAGGTGATAAAATAATAGTGTTCACCTTAATTTGGTAAGAGATCATCCAGTTCAGTTATTCAAATTGCTATAATCATTCTTCATGTGCAAGTGCTTTCCTCAGAGACTCAAGAGAAAAGAATCACCCACTATTTCATCCTTGTAAAACTTGCTATGTAAACAAATCCACTCTTTTACTGTTGTTTAATGTTCGTTTTAAATAATATCATTTCCCATAGCTATGTCTATCTCTTTCTCTTCACCTTTAACCTTGTTTCATACTGCATAATTTGTTTTTATTGTTAAGTTTAACTTAAGTATTTGTGCTGAAATGTTTTCTTCAGTGAGTGGTGCTGGAATGCCCTCCTGTAGCGCCTTTATGTTTCTAAGAGAACTCTTCCTTTTCTCATCTCCCAGGAAATCTCAGGTTGTGGCTGGTTATCTCATACAAGTATAGACCATTTCTGGCCATGTGAATAAAATTTTGCCTGTCCTAAAAAAGGGAGATGAAAATCTCCATTGTTCACATGAATTTAGGGCATTTCTCTCTCGCACTGACATATGCAAAGATACTTAAAGATGGACATAGGATAGAGTATGTTCTCTTGTGCCTTCTTTTACACATGTTCTCATGTCCTTCCTAAGCAGCAATGTGATCTAACTGCTGGCTTCTTGGCTGGTAGATCTGTCGTCCTTTTTCATTTGCAACCAATTCTCAAAGGCGCTCTAATTACACTCAAAAGTGATTCTCTGATGTTGTAAATCAGAAACCTTTTCGTTTAATTTATAACTTACTGTTATGTAAGTTTTCAACAAGATAAGCTCTATCTTAGGTGATCTATGATAAACAGTACCAAAATGAGAAGACTTAATATCTCTGGAACTGCAAATCAGCTTGGAATTGTCTTGAGGTTTGTGGGGTGGAGGATGGTAGGCAGAGTGAACAGCATTTGAACATGTACAGCTGAAATTATTTAAGTTCCAAAAAATATTTTCTTTCTTCATGGCAATACCTAATCTGAGATAATCATTCTAGACGCTTTGCTCCTACTTCTTTGCATTTGCACAACAGGGGACATCTTGGCTTAAAAAATTGGAAGGAAACAGTCCCTAGAGCGCTGTAAGATTCATTGAGTGCTCTTTCTGCATACAG
This sequence comes from Tetrax tetrax, assembly GCA_009806455.1. Lineage (NCBI taxonomy): Eukaryota > Metazoa > Chordata > Aves > Otidiformes > Otididae > Tetrax > Tetrax tetrax. The sequence goes on from WHYT01015680.1 coordinate 41,741, forward strand.
CCCTGAATGTAAGGTTCCTTTTATGTAAGTCTCAAAAAGCCAACAAGGAATTGGTGAGATTAATGCTTTTTGTGTTTATGCACTCATTATAAACTGTCAACATTTCTACTGTAAACACCTTTTTCTGAGGTTTATAACATGGCCATAAAAATCTCTTTCAGTTCAAACTTTGCATGCAGGTGTACTCATGGAATAAATACTTGTTAAGTGACTCAGTTTTAACATAATTCATATTGTCATATACGAATATTCTCTAATGTATCCCACTCACTGTCAGGTTTTGTTTTGTTTGCCTTCTGAAAACAAACCCTACCCATGAGCACTACTCATCTCACAGAGCAGGAAGAAATACAGATTACATAAAATATAACTATTGTCCTAGAAGGACATGTCTTTTTATGTCTGACAGAAGCAGCAGGTCTGCTTGCCAAGAATGCAAGAGATAAGGGAAAAGTACAGTTAAAATTATGATTTTGGCATGTTAGGGAAAACCTACCAGCCCCATACAGGTTGTGCTATATGCAAGTCAGTAATCCAAGGTAAAAAAATAAAAACAAAAACAACTTTTTATGGGACTGATCCTACAGGAACATACATAAGAGAGATCCTTTAACAGCAAGTGTTGGTTCTTGATGTAGTTTGACCCCTTCTTTTTAATCCTTTTCAAATTTTGCAAAGATCTGGTAGACTCTGAGTGTTTGGTTCAGAAGAGTGAGACTTATGCCACTTTTGCCCATACCTGGTGGTGTATGAAAGTATTCTAGATGACACTGTCTTTTAGTGTATCTTTTAATTATGAATACAATTTACATTGCTGGAGACCTTTGCTTAAGGACAAGAAAGCAGTATGCTCTGAGTATCTCTTTTGAAGGGAAATACATTTAATCCTTCTTATCTTTACTGTCCTGACAGTTACTTTTTCTGCGCACTCTTTACTGTCTTTTAAAATGAAAGTCACATGTGTTTTATACATATATTGAATTTAGGTACGAGGAATAACATAGTTCCCCAATTTACATCTCCACACTTACCAGATTCATCGTGAAATGTAAACCACTTAGTGGCAGAAACATTTTACTTGGTTTAAGATACGAATGGATCTGGCTACTATTGATCAATTCACACATGTATTCAATTCTGCCTAAATGTGTATGTTGGTATAAACTACAGAAGGCAGTTCATCTGAGCTTCAAAGCACTAATAGATTTTATTATCTTTATGTAATTCCTGAAGTAATAAAAACATATGGCAATTAATGACCATTATCAATTCTCCAGCCAATCGTACAAGGAAAAAAAATAGTGAAACTCCATAGGGGAGTTTCGAGCTTTATGTTTCAGAGATATAGAATTCAAATGCAATTAAGAGCTAATTTTATTCAAATTCCCCTCATCATTATATTACAGGTTAATTTTATCTTCTTTAATGCAAAAATAGAAGTATCTGAAGCATTTCATGTAAAGTATTGTCTCTAAAGTCCTAGGGAATTTAAGCAAAGTTAGTCTGATAGATGACATACAGTAGCTGTTCATATTAAACTCAAATTCTGTTAATGTTATGCTTTAATTATAATTTCAAACATTTTACCATCTTTGTGATTATAACGCATATTAGTATCTTACCACTTACCTAGAGGCGAGTAAGAAAAGCAATTGTACAGGGCACAAAATCTAAGACTGAAAAGATTAAACAATTCCCACAGTGTATAGAGAAGTTATGAAAAGGAGACTTCAGTAAAGCAATAAGGAACTAAGAGAACCTGAGGCTAAACTGGGGAATGAGAAGTTGCTAGAATCCTGTCAACTTTATGGTCACCTTTAAATTTTACTCCATAAGCCTGAATAATCTCAGAAATGAGGTATAAAATGGGGGAAATTATCTGTATTAATTTTTTAGGTGGAACTCTTTTTCATTTTAATACTTGTGGCCTGCATATTCCTGCAGCACTGACTGACATTTAAAGAGCAGAACGAGCAGAAAAAGGCAAAAAATGATTGAAGGTGAGGTAGAGTGAGGTCAGTCTTATTCATTGCTCTGTGTAAATTATGCAAATTCAATCTCATTTAGACATAGATAAGTGAGTGGCAGCAGGATGGAGGATATCCAGTTATAAAGGAGCTTGTGTAACCTCACAGCACCCAAAACCTGGCACACAACAAAAAGTAAATCAGTAGCACTAAGAAATGCCCAACCACCAAGATGGCAAAACTAATAAAGAAGAAGTTGGGGACCCTCAATATTTGTTAAACTTGCACGATTGTACTAGGGAACCAAGTTAACTCTAATTATGTCTCAATACAAGATTTCAAAATAGCTGAACTTTTTCTATCCAATGGTTGAATAAAAGGAAGGTCAGGTAGGTATTCCACAACCACAGCTGCACTTCATAATAATTTCTCATTCAATAGGCTCCTCTTCCCATCCTTTAATTGTAGGGCTGACTTCTGACAGCTTCTGTTCAAAACACTCCTGTCATTAAGTCCTATTACAGGTATGTATATACACACAGTATCTGGTGTATATACCCCACTCAGTGCTTACCACAATTTTCTAAGGAATGTATCCTGATCCTTCTCTCAAAGAAGCAGCAAGTCGTTCTAGATGATTTTTGGTAGATCTATGATGTGGTCCCCAAAAGAATAGCTTTAGTACCTATTAACATAGGATTGCAAAGTTGTGCATTTTGGGCAAGTTATTACAAGTCTGAAATGAGGAAAGGGAATATGGCAATAGCTTGAGAGAATTAGAATAGATACAATGTAAAGAATTAACCTCCTATTTCTTTTCTCTGATCTATTTTTTAATGGTTTTTTTTCTGACCTTTCCCTTCTATGGTAAAACTAGCAAATGTAGGGGGAAAAGGGCTAGAAAACTGTGAGACAAATATGAAGAATTGCTTACTTACTCCCTTTTCTATTGGTGATGCCATGAAGAACTTCCACTATTAAATTTCAGGATTTTAATTTGTTGGGTTCCAAATTAACATTGCAATGTGTGAAGTGACATAACTTTAATATTTAGAGAGCAAGTTTCAGAGGAAAGATTGCAATTCTCTTTCATGCTTCCTCTTTTCTGTGCTAAAAATTTGTATTTTGTGAGGTACCTACTTGATTCTTTAAGGCAAAAAAAAGGAAAAAAAAAATGAAAATGCTCAGAATTTTAGTCAAGTTTTAACTTTAAATCAGCTCACATAGAATTAGAAGGAGATGAGTGGAAAATCCTCTGCTTTACAAAATTGTAATTTCTTTTTCTTATTAAAGGAATTCAAGGCAGTTCTATCCATCTACTGTTATTATTTTATTACTTACAGTAATGTCTACTTTGAAAGTCTTAGCTAAGCTTGCAGAATCATGAAGTCTTCAACTTTACAATATTAAGCAGCAAATTCTAACATTTTTATATGCCATTTCAGCTTCATTTGTGAAGAGCTATGAAGAGCTATCTGTACATCTGATTTGGTCTAATTTCAGAGGAGCAATATTTTCCATGAGAACAGCTGTCAAGGAAGCAGTTATTGAAAGAGGGGGAATAGTGACTTAAGGTTTCAAAATCTTCTTTTGAGCCTTTTCTTTCACTAATTAATTTCCAATATGTACAATATATCTATATTTTATTATTTACCCTTGTTTTCATTAACTCCTGCAGGTGGAAAACTTTTGCCTTATCACTGCAAAGAGTTCCGCTTTTGAAAACTGAGGAACTGAATCAGTGTGAATCAATTATTAGCCACAGAACACAGTTTTTATATTTGTGTCCCATTCACTTGAACATCGATTACATTAGATTTGCTATGGTACGGTTAAATTTAAAACTATTTATTGTTATGAACTGTTATTGCATCTTCATATTTTAGATGCAGGTAGAAGTAAATTCAATCCATAGTTGGTAGGTTATCCTCCAGGAAAGTTAAGATGCTTCCAAAAACATGGTGGAGAAGGGATTTTCCCAAGAAATACTTTAATTTCCCATCCCAAAAGGAGAGAAGATTCTCAAAAACACATGCCATACCAGCACGGAAAAACATAAGAAATGAAACAGAAACATGTTGATTATCAAACCTGATTCCCATTGATGTCAGGACATCATTGTGACTGACTTTCAACATTTTACAAAAGAGCCTTTTCATCACTGTTTAATTATATTTCATAAATAAATAGCTTTTGAACTGAAAGACTTTTTTAAAGGTCCAAATCATAGTAAATTTTTCAAAACTGTTAGCTCAGTGTAGCTAAGATTTCATTAACAGTTTCAATAAACTTTCAATTTCTTTCAAAACTTTCAAAAGCTTCAGTGTTTTGTAACAATTACAGTTTTTTGTTAGAAAATATGTAACTAAATTAAATATTTGCTTCATGGGAGGGACACTCCTTCTTTCCTTTAAACATAAAGTGATTCCGTATCTTGATAGAGTCTTGTGAGCTTTCGCTTTTGTAAACTAAAAATAAACATTCTTGCATTAGCTTCAATCTTGCTTAAACTGTAACGTGATTAACTGGTATTCTACACATCCATATTCTAAAGTTTATCTCTGTATATCACTATGCAGAGAGAACTCTCTCTGGTTCTCTGTACATACACTGTATTTCAAGTGACTGATTTGATTGTTCTCAGTAATATCATAAGGTAACTTTGGGATCCCATAAGGACAGTCAGTTACTAAATAAAAACATTATTATTCTACAGTTTGTTGCAGCTACCTAGTCTCAGAAAATCTGTAGTAGTCCAAGATACAACCAAATAAAATTAACATGCTTAAAGCAATAGGCAGGATTTGAGAAAAATGGAAAGCAGCATCTGAAGCTGTGTAAGTTCAGGAGATACAGGTGTCATTGTTAGCAACTTTTTAACAGCTTCCCATAGCGACAAGAAATAAATGATGTTTTATTGAGGTTTTACTTTAATCTATTAACTGTTAGAACATCTAAATAATAAAAATATGTAGACTTTCATTATTGTAGTTCTTTATCTTTTTAGCCCTTATTTGATAAAATTATTTTGCATTGTACTGAAAACATTTTCCAGGGGTGGGGGCAGAAGTACCCATTTTTGACAAGGACATTTAGAAGCCAACAATATCAAATCCAGCAATAAAACAATATTTCAAAAGGAAAGAGTATGCCACCTTCCAGTCAGAAAATCTGTCAGCCAACAACACAGGAAAAAAAAAAAGCAACATTTTATTCCATTGTTGCAAATTGCTTTATTATCTTTCTCACTATCCAGAGCAAGACATTAAATTCTTAAAAATCATAAAATGTAAGATATTTTGCAAATGCTTCTAAGCTCAGTTGGAATAATAGGGCTTAGAAACATAAGTTAATTTGGGTTGGAAGGCACCTATGGGGGTCACTCAGTTCAATCTCCTGCTCAAAGCAGGACTAACTTCAAACCCAAATCAAGTTGTTTGGAGCCTTTTCTATTAATTTTGTGAAGATTTGTGAGGATATAGTTTCTGATATCTCTCTGGGCAACCTATTCCAGTGGTTAAGCACTCTGTGAAAATATTTTCCTTCTATCCAGTGTGTGTTGCAATTTGTGACTGTAGCTTCTTAATCATTTGCTTTGCACTTCTGAGAAGAGCCTGGAGTTGTCTTCTCTAGAACTACCCATCAGTTGGTGAAAGCAGCAATCAGCTGCCCTCCAAGCCTTTCTCAGGATAAGCAAACACAGTTTCCTCAGACTCTCCTCATACCTCACGTGCTTCAGTTCACAAATGCTTATTAAATGTACAATATCTTGAGAATCAGGAAAAGGGCAGAGATCACATGCTGATTGGTTCTCATGAGTCAAGATCTATAAGTCAGACCTTTCTTTCTCCTGGGTTGTGAAGGACAATCCTGCTAACAGATAACTATTACTGATGCAGTAGCCCAACCAATACAGAAGATGTCTTTCTGCATATGGCAGTTCTCTCTGACTGCTGCCAGCCACATAGTCAAGCAGCTGAGACTTCAGCATGATTTGTTTGTGTCTGTCTAGCAATCACAACTCTACATTGTTCAGAGGAAGAGAATATAAACACAAAAGTAACTCCAGTTCCTCCCTGATCCTCAGTACCGTGGAAGAAATACAATGTATATTGTAAACAGTAATCCAATCTCTTTTTGACCTCTTGTGGACATTCTAGGAAACCAGAGACCTAAGGACATATATCAGGAGCTGCATTGCCTATCTCCATCAATCATCCTGAAATCATTGCCATAAACTTATGAAAACTCATCATATAAGTTTCCTATCTGCAAAAGTAATTCAGTCTGTCACTCCTCAGGTAGACAGAAAACAACTTGTAATTTGCAATTGTCGAAGTTCTGCCCCACTCGAGACCAGACTACACAGTCTCTCTCTCTCACTTCCCCCACCCTCCAAGGGAATAGGGAGAGGTAATATAAGAAATATAAGAAAAAAGGCTCAAGATTTGAGATAAGGACAGGAAGAGATTCTTAAAGTTACCATTACAAGCAAACTAGACTCAACTTGGGGAAAACTATTTGTTTACTATGAAAACCAAAGCAAGATAATGAGAAAGAGAACAAGATAACTTGCCCCCACACCTCCCTCTTCCCAGGCTTAATCTCCTCCCCCCCCCCACAAGCAGCACAGGGGAGAAGAGGAAATGGGAGTTATGGTCAGTTCATCACTTGTTGCTTTACGCTGCTCCTTTCTCCGCGGGGGAAAAACTCCTCACATTCCTCCCCTGCTCCAGTGTGGGGTCCCTCCCATGGGCTACAGTCCTTTGTGAAACTGCTCTGGCGTGGGTCATTTCTTCCACGGGATGCAGTCCCTCCAGAACAGCTGCCCCCGCGGGCCATCCACGGGCCACAGCCTCCTTCAGGCATCCACCTGCCCCAGCGTGGGATCCTCCACAGGCTGTAGGTGGATATCTGCCCCTCTGTGGACCTCCATGGGCTGCAGGGGGACAACCTGCTCCACCATGGTCTTCACCACAGGCTGCAGGGGAATTCTGGCCAAAAGCAGCATTACTCCTCCCCCTTCTGACCTTGGCATCTGCAGCTGTTCCTCTCACAAGAAATTCTTCACAAGAGGCAGGCAGATGCCTCTTAGATTCTCTTCCCATCTCCTCTCAACTTCTAGCAGCCGGGCTGGGCTGAGTCAGGCCCAGTCGGCCACCCAGTGGGAGGCCAGAGGGCCTGCAAGGCCCACGCCTCCCCCTCTTTGCCCCCGCCTCAGCTTCTTCACAGCTTTTTTTTTTCCTTCCTGTTTTTCCCCTTCTTAAATACATTATTTCAGACTCATTATCAGAGAACATTCTGCTACCAATTGTCTCAGCTTTGGCCAGCAGCGGGTCCGCCCTATGCCCGGCCAAGTCCACTGAACAAAGGGGAGCAACTTCTAGCAGCTTCTTACAGAAGCTGCCACCTTAGGCCCCCCCTCACTAAACAAATGCAACTCAGCAATCAACACAAATTCATGTCCAATCTATATCCTCTTGACCTTGTATCTATACTAATGTTTTGCTTAAATACGTCTTGCTTTCTAATCAGTACTTCAAAAACATATTCATTATCATCTTTTCTCAATGTTTCATCTAAACTAACTTAGCCAAACTCTTCTGATGCATTTTTTGCAAAATATGTTCCTTTCACTAATCATCCTGATAGACTTTCCCAAGTACCAGATCCATTCTTGTACACAAATCTAACCACAGTCCTTTATTCAATTCAGGTTACTCAGATGCTAAAAAATAATCATTGAGCTTCTACATGGCCAAGGTTAGAATTTACTTGAAGACTATATCAACCATTTCCATTCCTTTGTAATTAGCAATAGAGCTATTGCTAGGGAAACAGGGCTCAGGCTAGTAACCTCCACTCACATTCAAAAATCAATGAGCAAACCTCAAACCAAGAAAGATCCAAAACCAAGGGGAAATTGGATATGTTCTTAGTGATTCATCAGGACAAAACAAGAAAGTGTCCTGCCTCAAACAAATACAAAAAATGTAATGTATAAGGCTATCAGCCTCAATTCATATCAACCTCATTTTATGCAATACCACACATGAAAATAAGGAAATTGCTCCATGATTTGCCACACATTTTTTTTTCCTCTGCAAGCTCAATATGTAAAAAGCAAAATTACTCATAAATAACATTCAGATGTTTCCAGAGTCCCCCTGAAAAATTTGTTTTTCTGGGCTCCGGGGATTCTGAACTCTGCTGACTGTATTAAATATGCATGGTAGGAAGAATTATTAGACTAGACCTTTCCCTTGAGATCTTTAGAGAAATGGTGATTTATGTTGTAGATTTATCTCTCCACCTTGTTCCTCGCCCCCTCTCTTCTAGTTGTATTCACTCTCTTGAAGAGTCTTAGGTAAGTAAATATCATCACTTATCACAGAAAGCAAGCCTGGGGCCCTATGCATGTCTTCCATTTTATTTACACATGAAGAGTCAGTGGTTCATAGTGACTGAGCTATGATCAAGGAGCTTCCTGAAATTAAATTCATTAGTAAAACAAGAAACATTTGAGATGTGCACAGCACAGCTTGAAGTACTCAGCTAATAGATAGACTGATAGCTTAGTGGGTAATGAATAAACACACATTGCAGGTAGAAATAGCTAGGACAAATATGCATACTGCCTGTTATATTTGATGGGAAATGAAATTATCACATATACTGAAATAAATTGAACAATAAGAGCTCTCCTGCAGTTTTTAGGCACAGGTTACCCTTGGGGGTGAGACAGCAGGCAGTGGGATCAGCAAGTGGAGCCCCTGGAACAGAGCCTTCTGCAGTTCTCCAGCCTTCAGGCAGTGCCCCGCCACCACAAGGGTCTGGATTGCATGCACCTCTCACATGGTAAGGCAGCCAAAATCTTCCAAATCCACCCTGCCTTCTCTGTGAGCACAGACCTGTTTGTCCCTATAAATGAGAGGCTTTGAATGACACTTGCTTTATGCACCCTCTTCCCTTACCCATCACTCTCCTCCTAATTGATATTTCTGTGGGCAGAGTCACCAGTGTAGTGGTACTAATATCACATGCTGACATCCAGTGAGTGTAATCAAATAGGTGATAGGAAATATCTGCCCATTAACATCACGTGGACCTTTAACAACTTAGTCTGAAGATCATCAGATTGTTTCTGCAAGAGCAGATGTGAATAGCAGGGCTGTTTGTACCTTTTAAAAGGTTTAATGGTATATTTTTGTATCAGATTTGTAGACTGTGATATGCTGCACACTAGCCATTTCCAGAGGCTGCTCTTTGCACAGCAGTCTGTAAATGAACAGCAAAAACACAGCTCATAACATAAAGACAGCCAAAAGAGATATACGCTTTGAAAATATAGATAGAGTTCCTAGGGGAACTCAAATAGCCATTACTAGATTAAAAACACCATTAAGCTTAAGTTGTTTGCTAATACTTATCACCAAACTGAAAGTTAAATTCACAGTTTTAAAAATCCCAAACACTAGGAGCCTGATGGAATTTACAAGGATGCTTTATCAAGAATGCAAGTGGTTGAAAATGAGACGGGGAAGATTTAGTTCACGAAAGGGTTATTGGTTTTATCCCTCCCTGCACTCAGAGTCATAGAATCGGCTCTAATATGGAGCATGAAGGTTTTCCAGTGCAAATATATTCCCAGTCATGCTAGTGCTGAACCCTTAGACACAATTTTAAAGCCTTTCCTAACAGAGGCATTGGGGTTTGTTGCTCTCCCCTGTAGCAGGCCTAGCTGTAAGAGAAAGTCATGGTTCCTTTGTAAAAGAGGTCACTCTACTCATTTGCAAGAAACATTTTATTTTGCTATATATATGTTCATGGTAAACAATACTAGAGCCAAGACATCTTGCCCCCCTGCCTGTTTCCTGTTTGCCTACATCTCATTCCATTCCCCTTTTGTACTGACCCAGCGCTTCCCAATCTGACCACAGCCACGCAGAGAAGTAGGAGGGTTAATGCCCACTAACACATCGCATACCAAGGAAATCCTTCTAATAATCAGATCCAGCGAGTTGTGCCTTACTTCACAAATAATTTACTTCAATTGAATTATTAATGGCATAGGATACTATTTGGTACGATAATAGTTCTTACCATTCTAGCCATTGGTGGTACAGATTACTAAACATTTCTATTACATCCAACCACGTATTAGAACATGGGGATTGCTTGCATAGGAAATACAGCTTACATACTCTTGATTTTCATGGATGAGGTCATGGAACAGGAGAGTCAGTTACAATGTTTAGCCCACCTAAGTCTGTATTTCTGTACTCAGAGGTATTTAGACTTTTACTTTTCCTTGGAGTGTTAAAGCCCCTGTGAACGTTATAAGGGTCAGAGGGATCCAGTCAGCAGGAGTTCAGAGAGCTGGCTGCACTACTCACCACCTTCATGGCCTACAGACATCACCAAAACCCCTGTAGCTACTGTCCTTGACATTTCTGGGAGCTTTCTGCATAGAATTTCATAATCCCCATGACTGCAGCCAGAAAAAGATAGAATATATTATGTTATTCTGTTCAATTCTTGGATCTATTCTAGTTCTTTTACCCAAGCAAAATTCCAAATTGTTTAGGATCCTGACTTGGCATAGGTTAAACTGAGCTGAAGTAGCATTTGGAAGATGTGTTAGATTTTGTTCGATTCTGTAAAATGGAGGAAGTCTATTACATTGCCAGAAAGGGCAATATAAATAACAACTGAGCTTGTGTGCTTTTGTTTGCTTGTGTTTTCTGGGTTGTTTGTTTGGTTTAATAATTTTCTGTAGCATATGGAAACAAAGCCCTATTGTTTCTCTGCTGCCTGCAAATAAGCACTATCTTACTCCTTGTACCTCTGCATTTATGAAAGACAGGCATACATAGCCTCAGTACTCAGCATTAAGCTGATCTGGACGGCAGTAAATAGAAGTCATTTCAGACTCCTCTAGACAAATTAAGTTTACCAGGTATAAATCTAGAATTGATATTGTTGGCTTTCCGATAACATAACTTTTAGGTATGTATTGGTTGAGGTATTTTTGTTGTTTTGACCTTGTGGTTATACTGCTTCCTGCAGCTGCATCTACAATTCATAGAAAAGATATGCTCCAGCAAAGCTAGTTTTAGGAAAAATACTTGGGATTTAAATGCAGCATTTTCCCTTTTTGAGATCAGTTAAATGCATTTTTACTTACTCCTATTTATATTATTTATTTCTTCTTCTATTCCACTAACAATTTAAAGAAATCTTTTGACACAAAGATACTCGATTCTAATTAAATGAACACAGTAGCAGCAAGAATTACCCCAGCTGTAACATCTGATGAATTCATAATTCCTGTACCTCTTTGCAATCTTTTAAGTGCATAAAATATTATACATCTAGGAAGCAGTGGTCAACATTTATTGACATTTGACTCTGACAGGTTTTTGCATTTGCAACACTACAAGACTAACACACTTATCTCAGGCTCAGTTGCATCCTTGTTAGCAGGGACCACTGTGAAAATACTCAACTTCCAAAATACTGACATAGCTATTCTCTTTGAAATAGAGAAGGCAGGATGAAAGACACTTTACAAGCATGACACAGAAGAATACCAGGCCTTACACAAAGGACATGCTCCTTTAAAATCTAACATACATATTTTACAATATTTCTATCTTCACTGATTTTCACTTTTTCACCATTTTTACTCCTTTGGCCTTTTAGAGTTGAGGGTTTTTTTCCTTTTTTTATTTTCTATTTTCTATATTCTGAATTAATTTTCGTAACCCCATTGCCCAGAGTGTACATGCATATCCAAAAGGGCACCTCAGAGAAAAAAATGACCCATACATCTATGCAGAAAAAGCATAGCTATAGACAGAGTTCCTAAATACTGACGCTATTAACTCTAAGGGTAGGATTTTTTCCCTCGATGTTGTACACTTTTTCTCTGGGAAAAAAAAAAAAAAAAAACAAAAAACAAAAAGGATACTAACACACAGCTGGAAGCAGAGTGAGGGCAGAAACAGCCTCCTGTGGTTCAAAAGCACAGTTCCTGTTGTTTTGCCAGACTGTTCTCGTTTTATTGTGGGGGGAGTGGGAGGGTGGGAGCTGCAGTGGTAGCTTCTGCTAGAAGTTGTTCCCCTTTGTTCAGTGGAGTCGGCTGGGCCTAAGGCAGACCCACTGCTGGCCAAGGCCAAGCCAATCGGTAGCAGAATGTTCCCTGATAACACCTCTGTGATAACATATTTAAGAAGGGGAAAACAGAGGAAAAAAGAATAAGGAGGAGAGAAGATGTGAAGACGCTGAGCGGGGGCACAGAGGAGGAGGTGTGAGCCTTGTAGGCCTTGCAGCCCTCACCCTCTGGCCTCCCGCCGGACGACCATTTGGGCCTGACTCAGCCCAGCCTGGCTGCAAGAAGTAGAGAGGAGAGGAGATGTGAAGAGAACTTGAGAGGTATCTGCCTGCCTCTTGTGAAGACTTTCGTGTGAGAGGAACAGCTGCAGATGCCAAGGTCAGTGAAGAAGAAGGTGAGGAAGCACTACACCCTGCGGCCTGTGGTGATGACCATGGTGAAGCAGGCTGTCCCCCTGCAGCCCATGGAGGTCCACAGAAGAGCAGAGATCCACCTGCAGCCTGTGGAGGACCCCACGCTGGGGCAGGTGGATGCCTGAATGTGGCTGTGACCCGTGGAGGGCTCATGCTGGGACAGCCGTTCAAGAAGGACTGCACCCCATGGAAGAAATGACCCACGCCAGAGCAGTTTCACAAAGGACTGTGGCCTATGGGAGGGACCCCATGCTAGAGCAGGGGAGAAATGTGAGGAGTTCTTCCCCTGAGGAGGAAGGAGCAGAGTAAAGCAACAAGTGATGAACCAACTATAACTCCCATTTCCTCTTCCCCTTTGTGCCGCTCAGGGAGGGGGAAAGGTGGTAGAGATAATGTTAAGCCTGGGAAGAGGGAGAGGTGGGGGGAGGTTATCTTGTTCTCTTTCTCATTATCCTGCTTTGTTTTTAGAAATAAATGTTTTTCCCCAAGTCGAGTCTGTTTTGCCCATAATGGTAACTTTAAGGATCTCTCCCTGTCCTTATCTCAAACCTCAAGCCTTTTTTTTTTTCTTATATTATCTCTCCCTATTCCCTTGGAGGGTGGGGGGAGTGAGAGACTGACTGTGTAGTGTGGTCCCGACCGGGGCTGAACTACAACACAGAGCTTGTCCTGTTCTCAACCTGGCCCGTAAGGTGAGGAGTTACCTTCAGGACTCTCATATTTTCAGCAGGAGAAGCAAAGTCTAGCCATATAATTTCCCAATCAAATCAACTTTCAGTTCATCAGACATCAGAGGCAAACTGTCTGGAGATGGCTTTACTAGTCCTGCTGTGCACAGAAAATTTGGAATCTCTCTCTTCAATTTCTGATGCTCAATAATGTATTTTAAATACAAATTTATATTAAAACATATTGGAATTCAAAGTGTGAGTGGAAATGGAAATCACTCAGTGCCATGCTGCTATTTTGCTTTTGTTTGGGATGGGTGAATACATGAAAAAGATTTCATTGGCAGGCTTTCAGATTAGAAGAATATAAATTGTCAGTTTTTATTTTAATGTGGAAAAATTTAATTACTAACAAAGTACTGTTTTTACTGTGAAAGTGTTTCAATGGTAGTATATAAATGTAATCATACATTGTGCAAATTGTAGATTAATATGTTTGTTGGCTTTTTTCCACACACAAAAGCTCCCTGAAACATACCAGACTCTCAAGTTCACTATGAATTATAAGATAGAAGTGTAAAGTATATTCACCATAATGCAGCCCATGAGATTTCCGGACTGTTAACAAAATAATAGCTGTAGTTCTGTGGTTTTAAGCTGTAGTTTTGAGCTCAAAGTACTCTGAAGCTATTTTTTAAGTACAAACAAGTTTACTTACTGCTGACTTACAGTGCTGTAGGATACAGAGTTCGACAGCATTTGGAGAACTTAAAGCCAGAGAAGTATCATGAAGTTACTAGGGAAGTTTAGGAAGACAAGTAGTAATTGCCCAAACTATAATTTTACTACAGATGAACACTATTCCTTCTGAAAGCATCTTTTCATTTTCAGTCACCCTTAGCAGAGGTAACTACAAAAATATTTCCTCACATAATAATAAGTAGGCATGGGAACTCCTTTCCTCAAGACACTACAGATGCTAAGATTTTACATGATTGACAAAGGGATTGATAAGTTCAAGGAGGAAAACTATACTCAGGGTTATGAAATATATTGACACTTCTAGATCACAGTGTTTGAGGTACAGGTCTCTGAGTGTTTGAAAATATTAATAGGGAATATTACTATCTGCTTGTCCTGGCCTTGTACTCTTCCCTAAACATCCACCATTGTCCTGAGCAGAACAAAGATGCAAAGCTGGATGGGCCTTTAGTGGGACATGGTGCAGCTGTTCTTCTCTTCTTAAATTTTACATCTGAATTCTTACAGGGGAGGTCATCTCAGATTGAGTACCTCAGCAGTAATGATATTGGAACCAGTACAGCAGAGCATTTAATGGCTATTTTTAACATTATGCAAATGTTTAAATGCCATAATCTAAAATAGAATGTCATGATTTAGACAAGTGATAGTATTAATATTATTCTAATTATTTTTTTAGTGAAGTACCAATACCACATGAATAATAAAAATAAGGACCTTGACCTGTGTGCCCATAACTTTTCTCTGGCTCACTTAATGATATTCCTAATAGATTCAAAACCAGAATCTTTGCAAAGAAAGAGTATGTTTTTATTTAGGTCCAAAAGAAATTATATATTCAGTTCATATTAGTTCCGTGACATGAGCTGGCTCTTGCTGCTCACTGTTATTTTAATTTGAAAAGAAAAAAAAACAACAAATCCATCCCCCTGCTTCAGTTTCTGGTGACCTATCAGAAACAGTGCAATAGCTTTAAATGAGCAATTTAATTGGAAATCTCACTATGAATATTTGATCCAAATTAAGCACCGGGCTACCATTTTCTGCTGTTCTTGCTGACAATGCAATTTTTCTTTTTCAGTTCAAAATCAATGACAGATAGCTGCATTATGACTAAACAAGGAAAAACCCACTTTTTATTAATGTATTTTGAAAGATTCCTACTTTTAAAAACCATAAGACAATATCCTATATATGTAAAGATGATCTGATGATGCAAAACAACATTTAACTATTAACTTTCAATAAGTAGAAATGGATAACATTCAAGGAAATAAATATATTTTAAACATATGTTGCTTATATTTAACTCACCTATAGGGAGCTGCCATAACTGAAGAGGGAGCTTTGTTTGTATGTGGCCAACAACATTTGCTTGGACATTCCTGCTGTGTAACTGAGGAGTTCAAGGATTTTGTATTCTTTTAGGGGTAAGGAAAGGGTCATTACTAAATGGCTGGCAAAATCTGTTGATTGAGTCTGATAATGACCAGAAACTCCATGGTCCTGGAATATTTTTTTTTCCTAATGCTAAGAATAATAATTAGAATTCAACTTCGTTTATTACCAATGTTTCCTAACAATTTTTGGAAAGTTCATGAACACTAGCATCCCTGGGGAGAGTGCAGCAATGCTATCTTAGCTCATTGTATCCTAAGCAAAACAAATAGGGTCAAATTATGAAGCCTTAATCAGTTATGACTATGTTGCATAAAAGCTGATAATTGGATGCAGGGTGTAGCTTCCTCATTGCCTCCTCACTGCAGCTGCGGTGAGAAATAAAGTCCAGATCTAGGAAGATGCGCTGTGTCTATTATCCACTGAAGATAATGTATGCACGTAAGTGTAGGTTTCCACATTCAGTGGGTCATGTTGATTCCTTGTGCAACAGCACACAGTATTGTGATATAACCTGTGTACAGACTGAGTCTGCAATTGAAAGAGAGTCTGTACCATTGGCTTCTGTGGTAAGTCGGAGAGGAAAAGTTTATGTGATCAGGACAGTCATTTCAAAGGAAGAATTCTGATGTGTACTGTTTGTGCCATCATACAGGAGTACTTCTTTGCTTTTCAGTCACCGTCATCATAACCTATGTGGTGTTATCTGCTTGCACAGTCAATCATTAAATTTTATGCATCTTTTTGGTGATACGTAGTTAAATTTAAGCATTTATTTATTTCGTACTGTCATGGTGTTATAGTTTACCTGTCCAATTAAATGACAGAGACTGGCCAATTCCAAAATTTGATTTATTAAAGCAAGCAACAAGTAAGCAAAACAGCGCTGGGCGGCCGGGGAGTCTCCTGCTCCGCCAACGGAGCGCACCGAGATAGCCAACCGGCCTCATTCTTATACTGTAGAAACAATGAATATTTCCTCGATGCTTATACATATTCATTACCTAAACCCACCTACTCTCGCTTCGTATGTTAATTAGCTTATCAGTCCTTTGCGCTTGTGTAAATTCTCCCAGGAATTGTGGGCGAGGGTCTTTGGGGGTCTTTTGGGAGGAAGGCCGTAGGTCTTCTTCATGGTCTACTTTTCACCTTTGCCTGGAATGTGCTGTTCCCACAAGTTGGCAGTGTCCTTATCAGTCTGAGCCAATTCATGTCCTTTTTGAACAAAGAGATTTATGTGATGGGTGCCATCCTGTCTCCGAATTCTTGCTCCTTTTGATCATTTATTTCACTCCTTCAAGATAATAACACCATATGGTTAGAAAGTTACTGGTTTTATATCTTTTATCTTCCTGAGCCCCCCCCTTCCCTCCTTTCGCAGTCCTGCATGCCGTTTTTACATAGTCAGGTACCTGTGGCTGACCTTGTGTATTTTATGTAACTTTCTCATGGCCGACTTTGTTTATTTCATATAACTCTTCATTGTTCTGACAAGGTTTGATGAACAAACAGTTCACAGTTTATTACAATGGTGTGGAGGTTTCTTTCCTCTTTTCTTTCTGTCTTTTAGAGCTCACTGACAAAATAACTAGGACATGCCTGTGCAATAGAGAAGTGACTGGCCACTGACGCTGTAGAATACATGTCCTGATTACAAAATGGGGGTACATAATGGGACCAGTGTAAGAATCATAAGAATGAATGAATACTGTTTTTCAGAGAATAGAAGTACAATGTACCATTTCATGTTTTCTTGAGTGAGTACTGATGTCTGATGATTTAGGATGTGTTTTTTGGGATCTGTTTAAGGACATGCCCTGGATGTGGGGTTCCTGTCCACAGCATCCAACTTTACTTTTTTTTGCATGCTACCCCCACTCTTCCTTACCAAAGCCTTTGGGTTAAGTAGTGGCATTAGTACTTGAATAGGTCGAATCAAAACCTCCTAGATACTGAGCTTTGGGCAATTTGCATTTTGTTTTGCTCATGTTAATAATAAACCAGGCTTAATCAGATGATTACATTGACAATCAGAACTTGGCATACCATTTTAATCTTAATAGCTCAAAACACAGGTTGTGAAGCTGCTGTTTTTAAAGCTGTTAACATGCTTAAATGTTATTGCTTTTGTGCATATGCTTAATTACCACACTCAGTAGTAAACAATTTTATATTGTTGTCATCACAATTTAAATCTATGCATTGCAAAGAATGACCACAAACTCTAATTTTATTTCTAATTTATGAAAGTTTATCATTCCCCATAGTGAAGGAAAATAGGAATACCTTCCTCATAGAGGCTTCTGGGAAAAAAAGAGTTTGGGAAATTACAGCAAGATGTTTATGTGAGTTTATGAATATCAAATATGATTGGGAAGCCATTTAATATATTGCAGATAACTTCATAGGTAGGAAGTGGTATAGTTGTTGCAGGCTTAGACATGCAGAGAATAAATAGATCATTGTTTGGGCCACCTGGAGAAAGCAAGCCTTATGATTTCTTTGAGCATCCCCACTGCTCAATTCTCATTTCACGAGAGCATAGCTTGCTTATGTTTTTGAAAGACAGAACCAAAAATCCATGGAAACCTTGCTGGTTGTCAGATATGAGGAGAGTATTTAAAGACTGTCAAGTGGAGAGTTCAAAATAAAAGCTTTCATCTATTGCCAAGAGCCACTATATCCTAAGAATGTGTCCGTCGCTTCTACATAATACTGCAAATAAACTTAGGAAATTATGCAAGAAAGAGAGTTCAGACTGTGGTACACTTGTACACTTGAAAAAAAAAAGAAATAAAGAAAAAAAAAAGCTGATTGCAAACTCAACAATTCTGTCTATTTATCCAATTATTTCTAAAATTATTGTATGTGAAACACTTGGTGGATTCTTGGGGGGCATCTTCAGAAGTCCTTATTTCCAAGTTCTTAACTTCAATTTCCTTGCAATTATAATGGCAAAAAAAAAAAATCTTTTAATTTCACCATGGCCAGAACTGAGACGTCAAAGCTAAATATACAAAATATAGCCCCTGAGTAGGCCTTGATACACCATGAACGTCATGAGACTTTATAACACTGAATGTAACAGTTCAGTCTTTCTAAGATTGCTAACCTCTAATTTGGTCAGTGGGCAAAGATGAGGCCTCCAATAGCCCAGAGAAGACTGAATTATGGCATGGTACTGACTCCTTTAATCCCTGCAGAAACTGATTGCTACTGGGCTAAAAACTTTCTAAATATTTCTCCAATCAAATATTTTTATTGTGGCTAATTGCAGCTGCCAAAGGGATGTAACCTGATCACAGATGGGAGGAGACATGAATGTAGCTATCACAGAAGATGTAGTGCCTGCAAATAAAACTAGGAAGGAGAATACTCCCCAGCAGAAACCCTGACTTAATTTACACACAGGAAAAGCAGGTAATAAGAGAGGAGGAAGGTCACTTTGAATTCAGCCCTGGTGGGAAAAAACTCTGCCAGTGATTTAGCTTAGATATTGGAGGGTGTTGTAGTTTAGCCCTGATTGGGACCAGACTATGAAGTCTCTCCACTCCCCCCACCCTCCGAGAGAATAGGGAGAGATAATATAAGGAAAAGGCTCGAGGTTTGAGATAAGAACAGGGAGAGATCTTTAAAGTTACCATTATGAGCAAAACAGACTTGACTTGGGGAAAAATACTCATTTATTACTAAAACCAAAGCAAGATAATGAGACAGAGAACAAGATAACTTCCCCCTACCCCTCCCTCTTCCCGGGCTTAACATTATCTCTACCACCTTCTACCTCCCCGAGCAGCACAGCGGGAAGAGGGAATGGGGGTTACGGTCAGTTTATCACTTGTTGCTTTACGCTGCTCCTTCCTCCTCGGGGGAAGAACTCCTCACATTCCTCCCCTGCTCCAGCATGGGGTCCCTCCCACAGTATGTGAAACTGCTCTGGCGTGGGTCATTTCTTCCACGGGGTGCAGTCCCTCCAGAACAACTGCCCCAGCAGGCCCTCCACAGGCCACAGACTCCTTCAGGAGTCTGCCCCGAGGTGGCGTCCTCCACAGGCTGCAGGTGGATCTCTGCTCTTCTGTGGACCTCCATGGGCTGCAGGGGGACAACCTGCTTCACCATGGTCATCACCACAGCCCACAGGGGAATTCTGGACAAAGCAGCCTTACTCCTCCCCATCCTTCTTCACTGACCTTGGCATCTGCAGCTGTTCCTCTCACAAGAAATTCTTCACAAGAGGCAGGCAGACGCCTCTCAGGTTCTCTTCCCATCTCCTCTCCTCTCAACTTCTTGCAGCCAGGCCAGGCTGAGTCAGGCCCAGTCGGCTGCCGGGCAGGAGGCCAGAGGGTGAGGCCTGTAAGGTCCACAAGGCTCACACCTCCTCCTCTCTGCCCCCATTCAGCTTCTTCACATCTTCTCTTTTTTTTTTATTTTTTCTTCCTGTTTTCCCCTTCTTAAATACATTATCGCAGAGGCATTATCACGGAACATTCTGCTACTGATTGGTTTGGCCTTGACCAGTAGCGGGTCCGCCCTAGGCCCAGCCAAGTCCACTGAACAAAGGGGAACAACTTCTAGCAGTTTCTTACAGAAGCTACCACCCTAGCCCTGCCTCACTAAATAAAACCAGAACAGAGGGCAACACAAAGATTTAGAAAATTAAGGGAAAGAAAGAACAGTAGGCAGAACACATGCTTCCTCCTTCCAACATTTCACTTAGATGTGTGAACTACCATTCTTCCTTTGAAAAATACTTTAGGAGTTTTAGAAGTCAGTCGATCAAAGCACAGAAGTATCTGCTGGGTCTTTATCCTTATCTAGAATTAATTAGGCTTAATTGCAGGCTTATGTGATGATCATTTTCTTCTGAAACCTTGATAATTACAATGGACCAAGCCCTTAATATTAAATCTTATGCAAAAGCCAACAACTCAAACTGTACCTTCTAATATTGTCCTAAAGCATTTGTTCACTGCTGATGTGACTGTCACAATGCCAAATAGCAAATAAATACCAAAGTCACAGTTTTTATCAGCAAATGTTTCTGGTAGAAGCCCCCCTTCCCTCTCAAATTGTGAGCCAGCTTTCGTTTGCTGGACTCTCTCAAGATCACAGTATCAGATCACACCAAAGCAGAAGTGCTCAGTTTTTAATGGGGCTCAAATTTACAAGACAGAGCATATAATTTAGTTCTGTATGCAACTCAAAGCTTTTTTGGCAAGACAGTAGAGAGTTATATATTTTAACAACTATAACTTCTGCTTATTGTAGAGGACATTTAAAATTGCATAATTATTAGTACTGTAAATTCAGTTTCAAGTAAATTTTTACTGTTAACTGATTTAAAATAAATATACATTATATAGGCCTACAAATTGATGGTCATTCAGCATATTCAGAATCCAGTACATTTAATTTTATAAGCAAAATTTTTGCTCTCTAGCAAAGGTGAAGGGGTCTGTTTGGACTGAGAAGAAGGATAATAAGGGAAGACAGATTGTTTGTCTCTTCTAGAGAAACGTACTGGGTAGTCCACTGCTATCTACAGTAGCCTTACCAACATAAATTGTGGAGAGTTGTGATCCACTAATTAATCCATACAATGTGTATTCAGAGCTGTTCCTATCAACTCTACCTCTAAAATATACTTGCATAGAAATGTGAATCATAGAATCATAGAATGGTTAGAGTTGGAAGGGACCTTCAAAGGTCATCTAGTCCAACCTCCCTGCAAGAAGCAGGGACATCCCCAACTAGATCAGGTTGCTCAGAGCCTCATCCAAGCTGGCCTTGAACGTTTCCAGGGATGGGGCATCGACCACCAATCGGGGCAACCTGTTCCAGTGTTGTACAACTCGCATTGTAAAAATTTTTTTCCTAATATCCAATCTAAATCTATCCCCCTCTTTTTAAAATGATTACCCCTCATCCTATCACAATAAGCCCTACTGAACAGCCTCTCCCCATCTTTCCTGTAGGCCCGCTTGAGGTACTGGAAGACCGCTATCAGGTCTCCCCGAAGCCTCCTCTTCTCCAGGCTGAACAGCCCCAACTCTCTCAGCCTGTCCTCATAGGAAAGGTGCTCCAGCCCTCTGATCATCTTTGTGGTCCTCCTCTGGACCCTCTCCAACTGGTCCATGTCCTTCTTATGTTGGGGGCTCCAGAACTGGACACAGTACTCCAGGTGGGGTCTCACCAGGGCAGAGTAGAGGGGCAGAATCACCTCCCTCAACCT
>WHYT01015680.1:73326-132379 GCA_009806455.1 Tetrax tetrax
CTTGAGGTACTGGAAGACCGCTATCAGGTCTCCCCGAAGCCTCCTCTTCTCCAGGCTGAACAGCCCCAACTCTCTCAGCCTGTCCTCATAGGAAAGGTGCTCCAGCCCTCTGATCATCTTTGTGGTCCTCCTCTGGACCCTCTCCAACTGGTCCATGTCCTTCTTATGTTGGGGGCTCCAGAACTGGACACAGTACTCCAGGTGGGGTCTCACCAGGGCAGAGTAGAGGGGCAGAATCACCTCCCTCAACCTGCTGGCCATGCTCCTCTTGATGCAGCCCAGGATGCGGTTGCCCTTCTGGGCCGAAAGGGTGCATTGCCTGCTCATGTTGAGCTTCTCATCCACCAGCACTCCCAAGTCCTTATCCTCGGGGCTGCTCTCGATCCATTCTCCGCCCAGCCTATATTTGTGCCTGGGATTGCCATGACCCACATGCAGGACCTTGCACTTGGCCTGGTTGAACTTCATTGGGTTGGCACGGGCCCACCTCTCCAGGCTGTCCAGGTCCCTCTGGATGGCATCCCTCCCCTCCAGCACGTCAACGGCACCACACAGCTTGGTGTCATCGGCGAACTTGCTGAGGGTGCACTCTATCCCACTGTCCATGTTGCTAACAAAGATGTTGAACAGGGCCGGGCCCAACACGGACCCCTGAGGGACGCCACTCGTGACTGGTCTCCACTTGGACATTGAGCTGTTGACCACCACTCTCTGAGTGCGGCCATCCAGCCAACTCCTTATCCACGGAGTGGTCCGTCCATCAAAGCCATGTCTCTCTAGTTTAGAGAGAAGGATGTCATGCGGGACAGTGTCAAATGCCTTGCACAAGTCCAGGTAGATGATATCCGTTGCCCGGCCCTTGTCCACCAATGCTGTCACCCCATCATAGAAGGCCACCAAATTGGTCAGGCACAATCTGCTCTTGGTGAAGCTGTCACCAACCACCTCCTTGCTCTCCGTGTGCCTTAGCATGGTTTCCAGGAGAATCTGCTCCATGACCTTGCCAGGCACAGAGGTGAGGCTGACTGGCCTGTAGTTGCCCGGGTCCTCCTTGTTTCCCTTTTTAAAAATGGGGGTTATGTTCCCTCTCTTCCAGTCATCGGGGACCTCACCAGACTGCCACAATTTCTCAAATATGATGGCCAGTGGCTTGGCAAGTTCATCCGCCATTTCCCTGAGGACCCGTGGATGGATCTCATCAGGTCCCATGGACTTGTGCACCTTCAAGTTCCTCAGATGATGCCGAACCTGCTCTCCGAGTACAGTGGGTGGTTCTTCATCCTTGCAGTCCCTGCTTGTGCCTTCCACAGCTTGGGTGGAGAGACAAGAGCCCTTATCAATGAAGACTGAGGCAAAAAAGTCATTGAGTACCTCAGCGTTCTCCGTGTCCCAGGTAGCCAGGATACTGGTTTCCTTCCGGAGGGGGCCTGCGTAAAGTTCTAAGTTTCAGGCTAAAACTGTACTACTGACATGCCTTCCCTTTCTGACTTCATCATTTTCAGAGCATTTTAGGGTTATCTCTTCCAGAAGGAGGGCTTAAAAGGTTTTCCCTAGATTACAGGGTTTTTTTGCTCGTGAACACCAGTAGCTTCCTAGAACTATACAGTATATCTAGTACATTTTTCCTTTTTCCATCATGTTAGTTGCAGATCTTTTGCATGTTAGGGATGCCCCATTTTCATCTTCTTTCTTTTCTTTCCATTGTGCCGGCAGTAGCAGTTTTCATTTCTAAATCGCACTATAACGAGGAATGCTTGCTGCGTAAGAACCAAAGCATTTGTGTCCCAGCAAAGCACTAAGAATGGATACAATTGCCAAGAAGTAAAGTAAAATGACAACTAAATCAATTAAAAGATTATTGATTTTTTTTTTATGACAGCAATAGTATAATTGGAAAACAGTAGAAATGCACTGGTGTTAAGTATGGGCTGAATTTCTACATTCTTCCTTAGTCCTTTGTTGTGAAGAAGGGAAGAGACTATTTCTCAACTTTGAATTTGAGCTGTCTGTTTGGGAAAGAAAACTGTACTTTTCATTTACTCTTATGTACTTCAGCTGAACACATTTGATATGGAAATTCTCAAAATAAATAGACTCTGTACTGCTATTTTATAAAGTCATTTTTCAGGGGAGCAGTGGCAGAAGCACTTCGAATTTTTACTCAAATATTAATCAAATGGGGCAAGTGCAAATCATATTCTAATGCAACTTGTAAGTCACATAGTTGCTGTACTTAAAAAGAGTAAGTGCCTGTGAACATGCAGCTGAAGTAGAGCAAGAGTGCAAGTAACAAAATTATGTATATAATCTCAAAACATTCTACATTTTGTTAGGTGTTTATGTAAAATGGAATGCAAGTGGAATGGAGTTTCGGTATATACTGCTCTAAAATGTTAAGCAAATATTTGGGCAATATAAAACTGGACTAACTCTGCATTTCAGAACTACCTCAGGTAAATCCTAGCATTCTACTCAGAACTATTATTTTGTTAACTTTTCTCGGTATAGGGAACTCACATTTTCTTCTTAGAGTCTTAGTTTTGGGCCATGCTTAGATAGAAAAGCCATAGGACAGAAATATTAGAAGGAAGATCTTAGGAGGTCTGTATTTCTTCCCTGCTGCTCTCTCTGAAGCCTGCAAATGAGCCTGGCAGGAGTGGAATTGAAGGAGATTTAGCTGGAACTTTGGAAGAGCTTCAGAGGGACATGTGAGCAGCAGCCTCTGGAGCTGCTTTAGTTTGTAATAATGAATGTGCAAACCCATCTACCAGCCCAGTGTTCACGAGACACAAGAGGACCTGTTTCCCACACCTGTCTTGCTCATCAGAGGGCATATCTCAGAATCACAACAAATTTACTTGTTCTTTCCTGAAAGAATGCCAAAAGTATTTCTGCCTTTAATTTTGCTATGTGATTATAACTAGGAGTTAGTAAATAATAACAGAGCACTCTAGAAAATTTGTTTTTATAGGATTAGTCTGCTAAAGCAAAGACTAGCCACAGTTCACCACTTATTACACTGCATTTCATTTAAAAGTTTTATCATTTTACCATATATTCTTTTGAAAGGATTTGGGCAGCACAAAGAGATTTAAACATTCTTTTGGGCAGTAAATAGGAAATGTTAATTTAGTGAATTCTACAGCCTTTGTGAGTTTTATTTCTCAGTTATTCTTGTATGGTAATGGTGAACGCTGAGCAAAGTAAGCATGTAGGCTATTTCCAAATATGTGACAATATATATATAATACCAGTTATTAATTTATCTTAAGCAAATGGAGCAACCGCTGTAATGTTGTTCAAACTAGTCTTCATGGTGTTAAGCAGCATATTAGCTATAGGTTTGGGATTTTTTTGTAGGCGATGTTGCTGGTGACAGTTTCACGACAGCAAGTGCAAATGTGCCTTTAGGAATAATTAAATTCCTTTTTGGATAATCATCAGCTTCGGGAAAAGCTTCAAAAAGTTCCCACAGGGCAAAGATCTGATGTTGCATAGCAATACGGTACCTATGGCTGCTTACTGAAAGTATACTCTTTGCATTTATTTCTACATACACATAGCATAAACATTTTTAATCCGATATATTGCAGTATTGCAACTACAGGTATTTATAATATATCTTAAGATAGAGATTTTTTTAAAAAGGTAGATTCCTTTCACTGCCTTCTAGTTTCTGAATATGCATCTTATGTTTTCAAAACCTTTCCAATACAATTATTAAAGCTAGGACCATTTTCTTTTTATTCTTTTCTTTTTTCTTTTTTTTTGTTTTCTTGGGGGGATGTGGGGTTTGAGGGAAGCTGAAATTTCTACATATTTCTGTGCCTTCACAAGATGAATCTTTTACACAGTCAAAAGACTAATGATAAGGTCCCAAGAGCTGGAAACAGTGAAAGTTTAGTCTTTCTGCACGAGGAAACTGAAACTGATCGTGAGAATTAGTCAGTCACGTTCAAACAAGGCAGAAATGATCACACGTTTGTCAGAAGCTCTTTTCTGTAGTTATTGTGCAGCAGGACAACATTCACATCACTTTAGATAATAAAGAATTCCAGCCTGTACTGATTAGACTATTTATTTATTAGACTATTTATTTTTTACCATTTTATATCTATCGAAGAGACAGCAAAACAAATACGACTTTAAATTCACTCATTTGTTAATAATGTACATTCTTTTTCTCATACTTGATCTCAGGAGGCTGATATAACTTATTTTTCTCCTCTCTTCATCTTTTTACCACTCATTGTCATCCATTCTATTTCTTTCTCTATTTAAAGAAAACAGATCTCCCACATGGTGTTTCCGGTACAAGTTCATTAATACAGCTCTCCAGCGTCACTTGGTGCTGTGCCTTAGTCTGCATTTTCCAGGCTTAAGTGTGGTGATCTCCTGGCTACAGCCAACCAGGCATTGACTCGAGCCAGCTCACAGTTGCATTGCTTCCTCTCCCCTTCATCCATTTCTAAGCAGTGGCACCAAGTTCCTTGCAGCAGAGTGTCAGAAAGGAAGGGAATGAAAATGAGGGTTGAGAAACCTGTAAGACTTGCCTGGTGTTTTTTCAGAGGGCATTATAAACCTTTCTCATTAGGCATGTGATCAAAATGGATTCTGACAGCTTTCTTGGTGAATTAATAGGAGTTTCAGCACTGCGTGCTGAGGCTGATCATGAACCATGAACGTGGCAGACCCCATGTTCAAATTATCTTTAGTAATGTGAGTCAAGTAAATACAGGACTACTGTCTCTGCATTTAAGAAGACTCATTTGTCTGGAATTTGTCAAAGTTACTGAGGCAAAAAGAAGAGCCAAAACCAGCACTTAAGTGCTTCTTCCTGTATCTTTCTCTGAAAGAGATATTTTCTTCCTAAAAACAATTCTGGTCTGAAAACTGATTATGTAGGGATATCATCTTACACTAAGGAAATTTGCTTGCTCAGGACCACCTGCTACTGTGAGTGTCAACATGCTATCTGCTCTCTTTTCTGTCAGCTTGGTGCGAGAGCACCTATACTCTAGTGAGGGTAAGGGCTGGGCTCTTTACTGTCTCATCTATCATGGACAGACTGCTAACTAATTTCCATTGTAGTGTCCATCTGTGCTCCCCGTTCTGCAGAGACAAAGAGCTACTCTGTAATTATGGATAGGCCCTTAATTATACCTCAGCAACTTTGGGAACAGAAATAGGAACACATAGATCAAACTTTGATAGTGTTTAACCAGCCATAGGCTGCACAGCTGGTTACGGAGTTTGAGCTAGAAAGAAATAAGTTATCTGTATTTCCCTGGGACATGTGTATAGAACTGGTAAGGACAGGAAGAAGAGGAATTTTTTTTTCACTAAATGAAATAAAATGCCTAATTTTGAAAGTCAGTGCTGAGAATGGAAGCACACTCCAAAGAAAACTGTGGAAAAATAAATGAACAAGTACGTATTGCGATAAGGTAAATTAAATCCCTAAAGAACCTTTTAGATATAGTATATGAAATGATTTTGAGAAATTGAAAGACTGATAACATATAGGTGCCAGAACAACATCTAATATTTCCATGCTATTTTCTGTCCTCGTGTGTCCTTTTAACTAAATGTCCTGGGGAACTGAAGGTCTTGAACCCTTGTATGATCATGTAATCTAGAGGCTTTATTGTCATTTAAGTGAGAACACATGGAGCGTACATAGCGTTCACTCTCCCAGAGGAACTGTAAAATATGTTTTCACTTGAAAACCATTGTAGGTTACTAAAGGCCAAACTGCAGCTACCTGAATCATACCTAATCTGGAGGCATCACGGAGGAGTTGTGTGTTTCAGCAATGTCACTCAAGTTACCTTTACAGCTTGTGAGAGGAAGGTTAAAGTCAGGCCCTCAGGAATAAAGGGTTCAAAGAGCTGAAACACCGAGTCAACATTTCATTTTGAAGGATCAGTCTTTAAAAAGAATGTCATAAAAGTGTATATTTATTAATATAGCATTTGGGAGCTTTTGAATTGTGTAGCAGCGAGATAGTGTTATTGCAGAAGAAGTTTATGCAATATTACACTCTGAAAATTATTGGTGTAAGGTTACTTAGACACACAGGCACATGTCAAACTTGCAATATAAACATAATGTAAAGTTATTTAGTAGCAGCAGTTGTTGTTATTGCAGTAGCACTCAAAGATTTCAACAGGGATTGCCACCACACACTGAAAGAATTATATAAAAGTGTTAGGACCCAAAGGCTCAAACAAAATATGGATGAAATATGTGAACATGGTGAACTATCACAGCTTGAATTGTGTCTTCTGATAACTATATCCCAGTCCTGCAGTCCAATTTGCCCCTGAAAATCCAAACTAAAGTCATCTTACATGTGGGTGTAACCATCAGCTTGTGCTAGATGGACTTTTAGGTCATTACTTAGAAGATGCTTGTCTCTGGTGCTAATAGCACTTATTACTACAACATCAGCTTTAAAAATGCTATTTTCCACCATTCATCATTTATTTACTCTTTGAATTCATTCTCTCTGAATAATAGACAGGCTCTCTCATTACTGACAGTTTTACTTTCTCATTTTAGATGCTACAACAGGACTTTTTAAAAAACTGTATCATTGGGATAATTACAATGTCATGAAAAGACTGTATGTTCTTACACACTTTGTAAAGAAAAACAATAACCAGGTTCTTGGTTTTTTCATGCAGTCCATGTCTAATCCCTCTACTTCTTGCACAGTCTCTGTTGGTAAGACTGTTGAAGATGTCAGTCACTTTTCTTTATTTTACTTACGTTTCCATTAAAGAGCTGCTAGGATGAAAGCTCAAATTTCAAAACTCAGGACTAATATGTCAACATGCCTTTAATTTGTGATTTTTGCTTTCATACTGAGGTTGGGGTAAGCTTTATCAGGTTTTGTAAAATAAGATTGGCTAATATTTACTTGCTATGGCAAGTAGAAAGGAGATATTGCCAGGATAATTGATGGTAAGGTCCTGGGGGACCCTGGTCCCAGCTTTGTCATGGACTTAGGTGTCAAAGCAAACAGTTCTGATTTTCTGTGTCAGTTACCTCCTACATACAATGTGGAATCAGGATGAGAACACCTAATCAGCTTAAGTGGGAGTCATTAGATTTAAAAGTGCTATTAAAACTCTGTGCTGTGATTCTGAGGAAGTGCAGTGAAGACTTAAATCTGGAGCTAGGGGAACGGAATTGTGTATTGCCTAGTTTTTAGAGTGGAGAAGAATCTGAAAGAGGAAAAAAGCTCAGCAGTCCTAGCACTTTATGGAGGCTTTTCAAGCAGCGTGGATCTGTTTACAAAGCCATAAGCTGCTTCAGCCTGAAGAGAATTCTTTCATGAATGACTACGACTACTTTAAACCTTTTCATATGACCAGCATGGTTAGTAGGAGATACTTCAGGACCTGAAAACTAAAGAAATGTCAAGTATGATTATTTCTGAATAGCAATATATTTTTTTTGCTATATTCACAATTTATTCTTTGACTCGCAGTATCCCAGCCCATGGTTTTATATCACATTTGAACAAAGAAGTTGGGCACCACAATGAAGTAAATATGTATATGACGCAGAGTAAATAATCTTTTCTTCCTGTAAGGGCACAACACTAGGAGAAGGAGAAGTGTGCAAAGTAAATAATCTACATAATCTAAAAGCATGAATCTCTTCTTTTTGCATACAGGTGGGTTACATAAGCAGGCTTGAAAGAGACCAATCTCAGATTGCACAACTTTTCCTTTTCCCATGAGAAACCAGTCATTGTAATGATTTCCAGGACAGTGCTTTCCAGAAACAAAGGAGAACGTGATCTCTGAGTATTATGGATAGAATATTATCTGCAAATTTGAATAATACGTCTCCAGACAATTCAGCAGCACCTGTGATACTAAAAGCATCTATTTATATTCCACACTTCATGTTTCTGGCAGCTTGATGGGCTGCATGTTCCATCATTCTGACATACTGAAACAGAACTTGATGTGACTCAGTGGAACAATGAGCATTAGCTGCTGGGATTGAAGTTTTTGCTAAACCATCACCTCTCCATCTATTTAAAATGAAGCATATAAAGACAGATTGCTAATTACTTAAATTAAATGGGTTATCTGAATACCTGTAATTCTTTACGATCAAACAGAAATGCATTATTTCAACTAATGTGTTCATGTCTGTTCAGAGATGCCCAGGAATTATTCATGTTGAACTGAATCAACAATCCTGTTTGAATATTCATCACCCCCATCAAACTCACTGAAAAACTTGTTGCGCAAGTCCACACTATTGGAATGCAGTACACAAGAGTTGCTGAACCAGGTTCAATATCACAATTGTACTTATTTACAATATTCAGTAAAGGAATCTCAATAAAACTATAGTGTGTTATGATGGAAAAGGCAAGTCACTGAAGGCTCAGATGTATAGATAGTTATAGATAGATAGATAGATATGATTGTGCACTTATAAATTGCAGTATGTATTTCTACAAGCCATTGACTTTATTGGGAACTGCATTGATACTCTCTACTCTCCCAGGGCATCACCACAGCACAGTGAGGCTGTCAGGCTCAGACCATGTTTCTGGTGGGCAGTCCTAACAGTTACAGAATAGGCACAAGTGCTTGGTGTTGCTTCAGCGTGTCCAGCCCCATTCTCAACAGACAGCTGGCACTGGCCTGGAGTGTCAGAAGCTGACTGCTTCTTGAGCTGTCTCCTCTATGATTTAAAGAGGAAAGTATGTCCTCATATAAATGCATTCTTTCTTTTTGTCTTCAACTTAATTTGCAATGCCAGATTCCATCATAAATGTGTTTTTTGGCTACTTGACCAGTATTACTCCTCCTTTTTTCCTCCTTCTTTTTAAAAAGTAGTACCATGCAAACAGATATCTTAAAGGAAAAAATGCATCACAAATTGCAAAAATGTAAATGGTCTTATTGAGGACAAAAAGATAATGTAGTCAGATTTCATTATGCCTCTGTTATAAGAGTAATTGCCTTCTGCAGTTACAAGACATTCTCTTTGCATGTTGAAGATATTCATGGAGACGCAGAGCATAACAAACTGTCTCTCAGCTCAAAAAAAAATAGGCTGGAACCATTGCCATCGTGTTAATTCAGACAATAAAGAAGTAATTAAATGTCTTTAACTGCCTTCCTTTTAACTCTCTCTCACTCAAATGACTTTCCCCCGTTATTCATTTTTACCCTTATTGTAAATGTATCAATCTTGTAAATGTTCGTGTTTATGGTGCTCGTTTTTGATAACTGGCTAGGGACAGTCCTTGGAAAAATGGGAGACTCTCTGCTCACTGACTTTGTGAAGAGGTTAGGCAGATAGATTGTAAGGAGTGTATTGACGAGAGTAGAAGGAAATGAAGAAGTGAAAATGAGCTTAGGATTCAATATAGTCTGTAAAATAACATTAGGAAAATGGGTGGTCAGGAAAATATCAACAGTGTGAGCTGGAAATTACTCCATCCAGTGTGGTAAAACCCACTGTTAAGATGACAGTCAGTTGTCAAAAAGACTGATATAAAACAAATTCCTCTTCTACCAGCTTCTAAGTCCTCGTGTAAGCTGTTCATCTTTCCTCTCTCCCTCCTTCCCTCACTCCCTCCCTCCAGCTCAGATGTTGATGCCCTGGTTTTGCCAGTGCACGTATTGGGACAGGAGAAAGGGGCATTTCCTGCGAGTCTGTCACTCTTTGTCCCACTGTTGCTTTCCTGGCTGCACTCCCAGAACTGGCTAATGATTGTAGGCGACATATGGTCTGTGAACAAGAGGTCTCATGTTTTTAAAAAGAAAGATCAGGTGCTGGAAACGAGAGCTTGAAAGCAATGCGTAAATGATAGGAAATCAATCAAGGGAGGACATGATATGGAGATGGCGAGCCAGACAGGCCAGGAGAGATTTTGAGCAACAGCCTGCAGCTGGAAACTTGCTTCTGGAGAGGAATGAATGTGACTGAGAGCAGCTAAACAGGCCTACAGCTTCCATATTAGTACCCTGCACTCACCAGGATCTGCATGCTTTCCTGGGAATGCACTGAGTTTCTAAAATAGGCCCATGTCCTGCTCACAGCTAACATCCGCAAAGTTTTTTGGATAATTTATTTCTGTTTAAGGACTTGCCCATCCAAATTAGTAGCAATTCCTGGGCTGTTATCTGGCTCAAGCAGTGGGCAGAGCTCTGATCTGGAGTATTTCACAGAAATGAAAAAGATCTCAAGTGCTTACATAGGAAATTAGTGCCTTGATCTCTCTAGGTACTTCTTTTGGTCTGAGAGAGAATTCTGCTGTCCGTGCCACCTAGATTGCTGCTGATTTAATCCAAAGCCTGAAGATGTTTAAATAAGAGGTAAAATAATGATGGAGGAGACGTCTTTCTTTAAAAATCAGAGATTGAAAAAGTAGCAGGTATTCTCAAAATAGGTGTAGCAATTCCTGTAACTGACATTTCACTCTAACAGTCCTTAATAAAGAAATAACAGCAAAATTAGGGTTGTGATTGAGTAAAATGCTTACTTTACCCAAACAATTTTGAGTATGATATAGCGCCATATGTTTCTACTGCTGTGATATGCATATTACATGCAGTATTTTTCTCTACACATTCTTTTTTTTTGTACCAAATTTGTCTCCATATATTCAAATGTCATCAACCCCCAGTGGGCAACATCACAATGGTTTGTTGGAGATAAAGAATAAAATACAAATGAGAAACATTTACTGCAACTCTATAGGGAAAACACAGACAGCATAGAATCTCTTATCTAATTTACAATGTAGAGGGAAATATTTGTCTTGTGCTTTTAAATTCACATGAATATTTATTTCTGCAGACTGTGGCTTCCTTTCATTGTGAAAGCTCCTAAAATATCTATCCAGATTTTTTTCTTCTGCCCTTTCATTATAATGAAAGGAATTGGCTTGCTAATTCCCTAATTTAACAATTATTTGAATGGTACAGATGCTTTCTATGGTACTTACAAGACAGTAAATGTGTGCTGATTTTGCTCATAATAACCAATGTGCAGAGGGGCTGCTCTTCACACATGGGATGGTCAGAAAATGCAGACTACAGGTTGTAGGTATTAATAATGGCTTTCATGTACTAATCCAAAGTGCTGTCTTACCCAGTTTGGATCACTCGTATTTTGTTAGAATTAGCAGAACTATTTTTCTGTTAGGAAACTGTTAATTCTTGTCTCAGTGCTATTGAAATGCAGAAAGTTTTCTGCAGAAGAAAAGAAATATCCTTCCATATACTGAAATGATTGTGCATGAGGAAAGCTGGTAATAAATACAAACTCCTCCCGCCGTCGCAAGCTACACTACACACAATTTTCAGAAGCAATTGTAAGTTCTTCTAAAAAATTCTGCGGCCAAGGTTCTCAGTTGAAATGGCACTTGAACATTTATTAACCCAGCATCTTCAAAGAAGATGTGTCAGGTCCCCCAAAGTTGCCAGATTGTAAATACTGTGGAAAACTTTGTATGTGTTCCTGGTTTGTGGATCTTTAAGATGTCTTCAGACATCTCTCTCTGAGGTGCAAATATTTTCCTTCTTTCTACTTGTGAATATAATTCTCATCTGAATTCAGTATGTTTAAAATAAAAAGAATAATCAAGTTTTCTGGACATGAAATCCAGGAAAACCAGACTACTAAACTCACATTTCAGAAGTATTTTCCACCACTTAGTTCATTTAGATCAAATTGACTGCTTCCATAAATATTCAATAGTGGGAATTAGGCTTATGGGTTTGAGAATTATTTTCTGGATCCCCCTGTTCATAAGGAACCAGTGTATAGCGACATAGGAGGGGTGCCATGCTGGACCTTGCGCTCACCAACAAGGAGGGGCTGGTGGGGGATGTGAAACTGATGGACAGCCTTGGCTGCAGCGACCATGATGCGGTGGACTTCGAGATCTACGGGGCAGCGAGGAAACTACACGGCAAGCTCTCTGCCCTGGACTTCAGGAAAGCGGACTTCGGGCTCTTCAGGAATCTGATGGGCAAAGTGCCATGGGAGGCAGCCCTGGAGGGAAAAGGGGCCCAGGAAAGTTGGCCCACATTCAAGGAGCACCTCCTCCAAGCTCAGCAGAGGTGCATCCCAATGAAGAAGAAGTAGGGCAAAAAGGCCAGGAGGCCAGCGTGGACGAACAAGGAGCTCCTGGACCAACTAAAAGTGAAGAAGAAAGCCTATAGAGGGTGGAAGTGGAGACAGGTAGCCTGGGAGGACTACCGAGTGGCTGTGCAAGCGGCCAGGGATCAGGTGAGGAAGGCTAAAGCCCTGACGGAATCAAATCCGGCCAAGGATATAAAAAGCAACCCAGAAAAGCTTCTACAGGTATGTAGGGGACAAAAGAAAATGCAAGGAGAACGTAGGCCCCCTTTGGAAGGAAACTGGTGTCTTGGTTACCCGGGACATGGAGAAGGCTGAGGTACTCAATAACCTTTTTTGCCTCACTCTTCACTGATAAGGGCTCTTATCTCACCACCCAAGCTGTGGAAGGCACAAGCAGGGACTGCAAGGATGAAGAACCACCCACTGTACTCGGAGAGCAGGTTCGGCATCATCTGAGGAACTTGAAGGTGCACAAGTCCATGGGACCTGATGAGATCCATCCACGGGTCCTCAGGGAAATGGCGGATGAACTTGCCAAGCCACTGGCCATCATATTTGAGAAATTGTGGCAGTCTGGTGAGGTCCCCGATGACTGGAAGAGAGGGAACATAACCCCCATTTTTAAAAAGGGAAACAAGGAGGACCCGGGCAACTACAGGCCAGTCAGCCTCACCTCTGTGCCTGGCAAGGTCATGGAGCAGATTCTCCTGGAAACCATGCTAAGGCACACG
Organism: Tetrax tetrax; assembly: GCA_009806455.1. Classification (NCBI taxonomy): domain Eukaryota; kingdom Metazoa; phylum Chordata; class Aves; order Otidiformes; family Otididae; genus Tetrax; species Tetrax tetrax. The sequence continues at coordinate 86,193 of WHYT01015680.1, forward strand.
GAGAGCAAGGAGGTGGTTGGTGACAGCTTCACCAAGAGCAGATTGTGCCTGACCAATTTGGTGGCCTTCTATGATGGGGTGACAGCATTGGTGGACAAGGGCCGGGCAACGGATATCATCTACCTGGACTTGTGCAAGGCATTTGACACTGTCCCGCATGACATCCTTCTCTCTAAACTAGAGAGACATGGCTTTGATGGACGGACCACTCCGTGGATAAGGAGTTGGCTGGATGGCCGCACTCAGAGAGTGGTGGTCAACAGCTCAATGTCCAAGTGGAGACCAGTCACGAGTGGCGTCCCTCAGGGGTCCGTGTTGGGCCCGGCCCTGTTCAACATCTTTGTTGGCGACATGGACAGTGGGATAGAGTGCACCCTCAGCAAGTTCGCCGATGACACCAAGCTGTGTGGTGCCGTTGACATGCTGGAGGGGAGGGATGCCTTCCAGAGGGACCTGGACAGCCTGGAGAGGTGGGCCCGTGCCAACCCAATGAAGTTCAACCAGGCCAAGTGCAAGGTCCTGCATGTGGGTCATGGCAATCCCAGGCACAAATATAGGCTGGGCGGAGAATGGATCGAGAGCAGCCCTGAGGAGAAGGACTTGGGAGTGCTGGTGGATGAGAAGCTCAACATAAGCAGGCAATACACTCTTGTGGCCCAGAAGGCCAACCGCATTCTGGGCTGCATCAAGAGGAGCATGGCCAGCAGGTCGAGGGAGGTGATTCTGCCCCTCTACTCTGCCCTGGTGAGACCCCACCTGGAGTACTGTGTCCAGCTCTGGAGCCCCCAACATAAGAAGGACATGGACCGGTTGGAGAGGGTCCAGAGGAGAACCACAAAGATGATCAGAGGGCTGGAGCACCTTTCCTATGAGGACAGGCTGAGAGAGTTGGGGCTGTTCAGCCTGGAGAAGAGGAGGCTCCAGGGAGACCTGATAGCGGTCTTCCAGTACCGCAAGGGGGCTTACAGGAAAGATGGGGAGAGGCTGTTCAGTAGGGCCTATTGTGATAGGACGAGGGGTAATCATTTTAAAATAGAGGGAGATAGATTTAGATTGGATATTAGGAAAAAATTTTTCACAATGAGCGTTGTAGAGCACTGGAACAGGTTTCCCAGAGAGGTGGTCGATGCCCCATCCCTGGAAGCATTCAAGGCCAGGTTGAACGGGGCCCCGAGCAACCTGATCTGGTTGGAGATGTCCCTGCTCCTTGCAGGGGGGTTGGACTAGATGACCTTTGAAGGTCCCTTCCAACTCTAACCATTCTATGATTCTATGATTCTATGTCTTTGAGGATGATGAACATGAGATCTGTTTAGAAAGTATATGTGAGAAACACTATTCAGCATGTGTATCTATTTTTGCTTATTTATAGCAAACTTCTTTTCTATTTGTAGAAAACATTCCAATCAGGCACCATTATCTTGAAATTGTTGGTGCATAAGAGCAATGGTGAAAATATCAGATGTTTGATTTGCACCTTTCTTGCACCTCCTTTTTTGGTATTCATTGTGTATGTATGCATTTCCAGAGTTGTGAAAGAAAGCAAGTGGCCTAGGGCATTCAAAAGCAGCAGCAGAAGTGGTATGAACTGTCCTTTTCCATGTCCCTCAACCTCTCTAGGACAAAAGTGACAATTTGGTATGTGCCCAGCAGAACTAAGAAAGGGTGCAGCTTAGTGACTTCCAAAAATTCGAGTTCTTCTCCTGGCAGTGATTGCTATACAGTATTTTTGCTTCTTGGGGAATGCTGAAAAAGTAATGTATAGAACATGGACACCACTAAAGAAACATTAAAATTAATGAATGTTGTGCATAAAAGTCATGTAGACCATTATTGTTATAAAAATGTGAGTGTTGATTTTTATTCGATTTGTGGTTGGTATTAAGAATTCAAGCTTAAAGAAAAAAACCTACTTCCATACAGCCAAGAGGCTGTGTTTTATCTTTGGATGCTTCTTGTGGTCTACAGAGGCCTCTTGAGCTTCGTTCTTCCAGTACATATTATCTGAGGAAATGCATTGTCAGGTATAATTTATCACATCAGACTGGCACATGTACCCATGCATGCACACCATGCACCCAGCGACAGAATTCCCTGCTGTTCACACTGTCTCACACAGAGAGATCATCCAGACAGTGTATTTTTATGCCACCACTGTAGAAACCCAGGAAGCAGATTATGAATTTGAGAGTTGAAATCTGCCCAGAGCTCTTCCTTCTACTCTGAGAAGGAAGCAGACTGTCAGAGAATACCACCTGCTACTCCAGCCAGCCTCTAGCCAGCCTCCTTCCCCTCCAGCTGTCTCCTACGCACCTGCCACAGACCCTCTTCTTCTTTTGCATGGTACTAGGTGGTCACTTTGTCCTTGTTTATGAAATAAATCTGTCCACTTTACAAAGGAAGCAGAAACTCTGTTTTTACTGGGTTTTGTGGTTATTGCAGGGCAGCAAGCATAAACGCTTGTTAGGGCCTGTATGCAGTCATCATTGCAGAGAAGTTACAATGTCGTTCGAGAAACAATGGTTGAAAGCCACCAGGAAAGCAGAACGAAAGAAAAATGTTGAAGGAAGACTGGGGAATGAGTACTGAGTCCCAGCACTGACATAGGGGGTCAGTGTGGCAGAGGGCAAGATGCGGACAGTCAAGATGTATTACTGGCAGAGTAAGAAGTGTCAGATGACACCAGAGCAGCTGTCGCCCTGTGCTGTAGGTCAGACCCTCTGCCTTTATTTGTTCAGTGCAGCCTGTCAGATATAGTGCCACGCCAATTACTCACCTATCTTTCATGGGTGAAGAGTGCAGCTTTCCAGTAATCAGTGTCTGGACAGTCACAAGAGATATCTCAGCAGGCTTTGACCTCACTGTGCCCAATTTCTCAGCCCTAGAGCCCAGAGCTAGCAGCTTTTAGGAGTGCTTCTTTTCTTTAAATACTGGCAGGCAGCTACTGTGAGCTTGACTGGCAGCACCAGGGAGGGCAGGCTTTCATTTCTAAAGCACAGAGAAGATAAACTGATAAGCAATTTCCTGATGGGCCAAGGGAGCTTGAGGGGGATTTAAACACTCTGCAGAGGGATGCTCAAACAATGTCACATAGCCATGGGGAGAGTTGCTCCAAAGCAAGCAGCGAGGAGGCCAAGGCTAAGCTTCCTTGGAAAGCCACCTGGCCATTCCTTACTGCCCTCCTTATGCAAGACAAATGCAGGGACTATAAACTGGGCAAGGCACCTACAGCCCCTGAGTAAGCAGAGTTGCAGGATGCTTGAAAAATGTTCACTGGGAACAACACACACAGTTTGGATATCTGATGTAACAGGCAGTAAATTGCCCATCCTTTTGCTATTCGAACATATGGGGAAAAAAGAAAAAAAAAAAGTGGATCTAAAAAACTACACTATTTGTTGACACTTACCTAGATACAGAGGCAAAACTCCTATCTGCCTGCTTTGGCTTTTACAAAAGCTTGTAGTTTGCTGCCATCTGATGGAGGATTTTGTGAAGAACTGGAATAGATCAGGTTCATAGATGGTGTCAGAGCAAAGAAACTTGGATTCTCAAGATGCTGAAGTTCCGTGATCACACAAGAAAATCAAAGTTCAACAATGGGACATTTCTGGAGTCACCTACCCTGCCCTTGTAATCCTTCTGAAAACCTAACCTGATTGATTGTTATCAACATTAACTTCCAGCACTAGAAGAAAATGCCATGTATTGTGTGCATTACTGTTCCTTCTCAAATACAGATTTGATGGAGGATATTTGCTTGATCTGCCACACTTCTGCACGAACTCTAGGAGAAGGAAATAAAATAAAACATCCATAAAAGAGAAAGTGTTGTCATTCCTGCTTGTGCTCCATTTGATGTCAATGGGAGAGTTGCAATTGAATCTTTAGAATGGGTATTATCAGTCCCATATTTGGCTAGTAAAGCTGACACAAAGCAGCAGTGATAAAGAACAGCAGCTAGTGAACTGAAAGCAATAACGCTGCAGACATGTTTTCTTAAACCACTAGTCCCAGGAGGTGATCTGTATAAATAATGGTTTTGTTTACTGAAGATATGATATTTTCAGTGACTAGTGGCAGCGGGGGATATAGTCATTCCATTATCATGTGATCCATGTTGTGAACAAAATTTGAAATCCCATACTCTAAAAAGCCAGTAGCCCACTTTTGCTTTTGTCTGCCTTTGTTTAGAAAAAAGGTTTGTTGTTTGAGTTCCGTTTAAGGAATACCAGCTGGGTCTGCCATTAAATATGGTTTGCAAACAAGCCAGCTCTGATGTTTAACACTCTGAAGATCTCTGATGTCTTTTATTTAAGTAATAAATCAGTGTTTAATTCTATGGCATTACGCATAACCCACGAGAGTCATTTAGCAGGTCATTTAGCATAGTGATAAAACTTGGAGTAATGGGATTGAAGCTGCCACTTCTGGCAGTTCATATTGGGCAATACTACAAATATAAGTTCCCTAACATGCATCCAATTTAGAATTAATAAGAGTTATTATATCCCATGCTAATTAAGATTGGATTATTTGTTGCAAACACTTAGGGAGAGCTAGCTAAGAGCTGTGGCTGCACATACCAAATTTGACCTCAGAAGTGCAAAGCAGTAAATCTTTGAGTGTTTTGCAAATCCAAATTAGGATTAAACTGTAGCTTGTCTTCCACGTCACTGTGGTCACTCTAATGATGTTTGTGCATGTTTATCCCCTTCATGGTGAAATTACCATGTATGTGGCACAGAAAGGAGACGTTTGATGAGGAAACACTCCTGGAAATTCTTAGCAGACTTTCGAGGTCTCACAGCCATGACACCAAATACAGCAGAGCACAGTGTAAAGGCCTAAATTAACTTTTTTTAATTTCTTCAAATGTAGTGCAGGTAAGGCAATCCCCTCACCATCTCTCCTCTAGCATCACTTTCCTTTCATTGCTGTAGCACAGAGAGAGCTCACTATCAGCCTGCCAACAAGAACTGCTTCTCCCATCTCAAATCACATGCTGTTAGGGCTGTGTTAGGCTTTGCTCGGGCTAATACATGAGTAATCTGCACTAACCTCTCCCTGCCAAACACCCCAGTCACAGCTCTGCATGAGCTACTGCTGGCAGCCAGAGAGTAGGTTCAGACTGATCAGAGAAGTAACATGGTTGCAATTGTATGGGCCAAGAAGATAAGACAACACCTCTCCAGATGTGCAACAATACAGCAGCAACATCAGAAACAGTAACAAGGCTGTAAAAAAACCCCAAGCAAACAAGAAAACAAATTAGCAATGGTTCATTGAAGACATGGTCAACTGATCTGTTCTATGGATCAATGCTCAAACTTCTTGTGTGACGGAGGTCAAAGAAATAAGCACAGATTCAGAAATGCAGGTGATGCAGAGAGAAGCATTTTTATCTATAATTGCATCTGGAGCCCAGGTTGGTCAGATATAAACAGAAAATTGCAGGCCTGTAGGAAAAACACTGTAGACAACACAAATACCAGGTAAATGCTGTTGCAAAGCATTGGTTTCCAACAATTTGCTGTTTGTCATCTAACTACTGTTTTTGTAGCCTCTGACAAGTTGGAGTAATCAGTAGTGTCCAGAAATAGCTGCAAAAAGAGCGACAGTCAACCAACTTTTAGGAACCTGTCTGAGAAACCAGTAAAGCCACAAGTTGACTTTTCCTCAGCCACATAGCAATTTCATAATTTTCAGCTACTGCCTGAGATTTCATTTTAAACTCTGAGAAAAACTAGAGTGTTTCTAGTGTTTGTGTCATCTGACAGTTTTTGAAGCAGGAGACTATCATTAGGGCTGAAGAAAAAGCTCCTGAACAGAAGAGATACAAGTTCCAGTTTTCACTTTAGCAGTTGCACATGAATCATAAACTCGTTTAGGTTGGAAAAGATCCTTGAAATCATTGAGTCCAACCATTAATCTAACACCACTAAGTCCCAAGTGCCACATCTACATATCTTTTAGACACCTCCAGGGATGGTGGCTCACCCACTTCCCTGGGTACCCTGTTCCAATGCTTGACAACCTTTTTGGTGAAGGAATTTTTCTTAATATCCAATCTAAACCTCTTGTTACTAGGGAGAAGAGACCAACACTCACGTCACTACAACCTCCTTTTAGGTAGTTGTAGAGAGCAATAAGGTCTCCCTTCAGCCTCCTTTTCTCCAGATTAAACAATCCCAGTTCCCTCAGCTGCTTCTCATAAGACTTGCTCTGTAGACCCTTCACTAGCTTTTATTTCTCTTCTTTGGATGCTCTCAAGCATCTCTATGTCTTTCTTGTAGTGAAGGGCTCAAAACCGAACACAGTACTCAGGTTGTGGCCTTACCAGTGCCAAGTACAAGGGAGCAATCTCTTTCCTAGTCCTGCTGGCCACACTATTTCTGGTAGAAATTTCTGATGAAATGTGGCCAGCACATTCCTGGGATGTCTATACTGAGGGAACCCTATGCGGAACAAAGGCCAGAGGGCTTCTGTTTGTTAAGATAAAATTTAGAATTTTGAGTGAGTATCTCTCTGACAAGCACATTCACCTGTCAAGCTTATTAGAAGGACAAGAACTTTTCCTTCTTGCCTTTTTTTCTGCTTTTTCTTTCTGAAGGGCTGATAGCAGCACTCAGTTATGATGTTTGCTGGCAGCAAGCCCAGCACAATTGTTCAAAGCCTGCCTCCATTTTGGGCAGAAACCTGTGATTAAGCCACCTTCAAACAGAAGTAATGTCAGATCATGCCAATATCTAAAGCTTTCTATACTTGGTTATTACCCTCCATAGTTAGATGTGACTCTTCATGTTGCCTTTTCAACCATTTTGATTTCTGTTTCCCTCAAGATTAAAACTCATAGGAACTGGAGAAAAGGTTTAATCTTTTACTCTGAGAGGCTGGTCTGCTAAAGCTGCTCAGCAGGAATACTCACAGAAGTTAAGGCAAACAGAAAACTGGGCATTAGGCTTTGTGTTCAGGAGGAAAAGCTGTGCTTGCCATGATGTTATAAAGCTTAAGGAGGCAATCTGCACAGAGCTTTAAAAAGCCCTTCAGAGATTTATGTACATACAGATACTTTTTCCCCAAACTTGTAATTCCAAGCAGGTGTCTCTTCAATTGTGATAATGTCAGATAAAATTTCTTATAACATTAAATAGGTTGGATAAACTGAAGAGATTTTATAGCAGTGGCATATTCAAGCTGTAGAAGGACTAAAAGCAATTAAGGTCAATATACTGTTTCCTGATTTGCATCTATAATTAGTCGCATAATATGTCCTATCTATTTTAAAGAGTACTCTTACTTATGCAGTGAAATGATGGTTCATCTCATTAAAGAGGGGAATCTATTTTCTTAAATTAAAATTTGGGAAGGGAAGGGAAGGGAAGGGAAGGGAAGGGAAGGGAAGGGAAGGGCTGATCTAGCTCAGTAAAAATATAACCAGTACTATCAGAAAAAGTTAAAGTCAAATAAAAAAAAAAATAAAAAATAAAACCAAAACCTGCCAGGAAAGGTTAAGCTGCAAAATAAGCTTTCAGTTTCTGTTGTCTGAGTACTTTTCTCAATAAATATTTATGGACAGAATAGTTGTTAGGCTACTCATATGAAGACCATAAACACATTTCTTTGATTCCTGTGAGTGTTTGAGATTTTCACTGAGTCATGACTTTTTTTTTTTAGGAAAGCCAATCAGTCCTATTCTGAAGCAGGACCTGTTGCTCACTCTCTGCGGAATTCATATGTTTTTAGACATAGCTGGAGTAATCTTTGCTGCCACCCTATTTCCCAGCCCCCATTGCCTCAGTTCTCACAGCAGCTGGCTTACTGTACTCAGCAAATGGGAGCGACAGGACATTTTGCAGGTTCTTCAACCGTTCTGCTAGAAACTTAGTAATTAAATCAGAACTGACAAGGTGAGCTCAGGAGACACCAAGCTCTGAGACGATTTTTTGCCAACCATTTGCTGGCTAACCCTTTCATTCACATTCCCAAAAAATCAAATCTGAATCTATCATTAATTAGTACTCTTTATTCTTCCTGGTTTGTTTGTTTGAGATGGTTTTTCTTCAGGGAAAGAGAAGGAAGGAGAGAGGGAGAAGAAGAGGGGATGTGGAAGGAGAATGGCTCTCTTTAGAGCCTTTGAGAGTGCTGTCACCAAAGAGATATGAAACTAAGTATTACATCTAAAGAAAAACGAGAAGATCCTCGATCACTGACAAATATTGACATATATACATAATAATATATATTAAAACTGTTCAGTTACACTGAGACGATATAATACAACACTGGTGGCAGTTTTTCCTTCATTGCAAAACAGAGGTCCATTTGGTTCCTTCTCACCAAATTTTCTATTTTAAGCTGTATTTATTTGTATTTTGAGCTCCCAAAGTATATACAGTTAATTCAGAAACAAATGGTTATATTCACAGTACAACAGATCAGGTGAATTACCCCTAAATCACAGCTAGTGATGGTTGAAGCCAAATGCTCTGTTCAGTGTATTCTTGGGCAAATAGTGTAAGATGGCTGAGAAGGTGACCCACTATCACATGCACAGGCTTGATAGCGCCAAGATTCACCGTCAGAAGTCTAGTTTACCAGCTGTTCTGTCTGTTAGCAATGACTACACGGGAAACATACAATGCTGGTTAAAGGCTGCCTATTTATAGTCTGAGAAGGGATGACCAGGATTAGTTTTCATTATAGTACCTAATATGAAGGCTGAATCTGAGCCAGATCAACCCCACTTAGAGGGCCAAACTGCAGTCGAGGTAATTAGTATAGGCATATGTTAAGTTTACAAGGTGCAGTGCAGCACTATACACATTTACAAACTCCAGCCAAGCTGGTACTGCTAAATGACAAGCATGCAGCTCAACACACAGAGCCTGTCCTAGATATGGGAAGGCTGTGCTGTCCATCTTCTGCACTCAACTCACTAGCCCTCCATCTCAGTGCATAGAGATGGACTTGTAGTCCATAGGTGTACATGCTTTGATGGGCTGGGTGCACCCACACAGCTCAAGTGCTTCCATCTCCAGGGTTAGCTCCAGTTTTGTTCCAAGGCATTTCTTGACTCATGTGAATGTTTCCTCAGAGAAATGCAGCATTTGTTTCTATCCTTCAGGGCATTTCCTTCAAGCACAGAAGCTGTCATGCAACAACAAATTCCTATGATATTAGGTGATTTCTTTAAATCAGATCTTGATTCACATAAGTTTCTGTGCAGCCAGGTTCTTCCTCTACAACTGCCTTTTACCTGTATATTTGATGTCTCAGCTGATCCAATACAAGCAGATTTTGGTCCATTTGTGCCCTGGTGAGACTTAAGATTGCTGTTCACAAAGACTATCTTTTCCAAGTGAAGAAAATTATAAAATCCAGTATCAGAGTACAGCTCTTCCCTCTGGCAGAGAAAGAAAGACATCATAGATCAAAGCGAAGTACACCTCTGGTGTCAAGCAGCCCAGCCTACTGACAGCTTGTGAGTAGTTTTCTATTTAGACCAAACACAGATCAAAGCTCCTATTCTTTAGCATAGTCTGAGCTCTTTCTCAACACCAAAAGCCTGAAGTAGCAACCATGATATAAGCATGATTGTGATGTTCCCTTTCAAAGAGTTTAAATCTGCTATGGCAGATATTTATTTATTTTTCTGATAAATGGAGTCCTATGGAACCTTATGATTTGGACTGCATGATATCACAAGTGATAGAGTTGCCTCCGAGGCTCAAGCAGAGCCTTAGTAAAATTCACCAGCAATCTTTAATAATCAAAGTAATTTATTATATTTATTTATATTTATATTTTAAATAAATGTCATAACAAGTAATGTGGCGTAATAGGTATCTCGGTCATCACAAGATAATTACACTCATTCAGAGTTACAAAACACTGTGAAGAAACATTTACTTCTTAACATATCCTATTTATCATATTTGCTTTTTAAGTGTTAATAGATCTTTTATTTATGCATGCATATATTTTTAACCATAAATGATGTTGCGACATCGGTATGTTGCTATTAGAGCAGGCAGAACAATGTTAAGAATTTTGTTCTCAATTTTCAATATGTTTTGACATTTGTTGAATTACACAACACAGCAGCAATGCATTTGGATAATGTGAAAAGTAAGAAGTAAATTTATGGAAAATTATTGTCAACACTTGTATCACAATAGTGTATTCAAATTCCAGCCAAGTTCAGTACTCCGCTTCAAGAAGAAAAGCAGCCTAAGATTGTAACCACAGTTCACTGTGTATGTTGACAGTCCCACAAGATCAAGATTCAAAAAGACCTTATAAAGGGAAAGAGAGAAGAGGTGTTTTCTTCACCTCAGAGATCTTGGACTCTGGAGCCATAAGCCAGAAACAACTTAGCCAGGGTCATGTATGATAAGTATGTCAGAGTCAAGAAATTGAATTTAGCATGACTGAATTATGGCACAGTGCCTTTAACCTAAGTCATCCTTCCATTTCAGATAAAAATCTTCATTGCAAGGGATTCCTTTTGTGTTCTGCAAATCTAGTTGTAGATGTGCATGCTTCTCCAGCTTGGTGCCATACTTTGTAAAAAGTCTTAAGGCATTTTTTTTTCTCTGAAATCTTTTGTTGTTATATGCCAGCTAAAACATTTTTTTTACAAGTTGAAATTTCTGGAGAGCTGTTTAGTAGAGAGACATTTAGCATGTGAAAACCTAGAAAAGGAAGGAGGGCAGGGAGTATGATGGCAGGAGGAAGGAAGGAAGGAAGGAAGGAAGGAAGGAAGGAAGGAAGGAAGGAAGGAAGGAAGGAAGGAAGGAAGGAAGGAAGGAAGGAAGGAAGGAAGGAAGGAAGGAAGGATATATTTGTTTGCATCATCTATATGGTATTTGAAGAATGACTAGCCAGTGACCGCTCAAAGACTGACAGCTACAGTTCTACAGTGAACTCACCTGAGTAACTTGCCTGTGTAACTTTACTCTCCAATAACAATATTAACAATGGTACTAATGGTAATGTTAAGACTAAAAAAGATGGATAAAGGGAGTATAGCCAAGCACAAGGCTCCAGGAGACCAATTAATATAGGAAACTTTTATTTTTAAACAAAATTTAAGTACTCTTTCTTTGCATTCTTGGATTTAGAACACTGCTGAGATAGTGTAAGATCTAGTAAGATCACAGTAAGATCTTTGGGCATAGTAATAGACTCAATGATTTATTTTAAAGGTAAGGAGCAGGCAGCGAATGGAAGAAATGCTCAAATGCAGCCAAGTGCATAGTTCTCTGCCATAGATTTTACAGAAATGAATCATAAAATTACTTTTCAAAGACCGTCTTGCAAAGTCTGATATTGGTGACTGGAGGGAAAACGCTAGGTCAGCATAGGTATATCAAGGAGTATTCCCAGGTCCAGAGCTCATAATACAGCAGATGTTCTAGCCAAAGCTTCAGTTTATGGGTTGGAATCATACTGTAATGTAGACTCCGTTGGTTCTCCTCAGTTCCTAGAGCAGTCTAGGACTGCAAGGCCACAGAAGTGATTTTTAAGCCCTTGGCTGTTTGGATTCAGCACAGGATGTCCATCTCTAGAATTCAAGTTCTCCATAAATGCTCTTAATTGACGGCCAGTATAAATAGCAAGCATCAATAAAAACTACATGCATAGAAAATACATTGTTGGAAGTGGGACCTGCAATAATATTACAGTGACATAAAACTGGAATGGCACCATGACAATGAAGATTTTACTCCTTAATTGTAAGTTTGATGTACACCTTAAGTATTTCTTAATATCTGTGGAATTGGGATTGGGATATGAAAAAAGAAGTCAATGAAAGTATATTTCTATGGATAAGAAGTAGAACAGCATAACTTTGTATTAGTGTGCCTGCTGAATCAAAACAATATGTCAAGCAAATGGTTTTAGCCACAGATTTCATCAAAACTCAGAGGACTGTGATTCATCAAAGTACTTAGTCATATCTTGTGAGTTAAATATTCTCAGCTGTAGTTCAGAAGCCTCTGAAATCCATCGAGTAATAGAAGATCAAGCAAAATAATTTTATGATCTCTGTGAATAACAGGTAATTGTGTAATCAATGACATGAAGAATGGTTAATTTGCTACATCAAGACTAAATTGCATCTTAAATTTCAATTCTGAAGAACATTTTCCTTTGTGAAAGTGGAGCTGCTCAAGGAGAACACAAATCAGATGGTCAAAGAGCCAGAACACTGAGACCAGGTCTGTAGCCAAACACTGGTGACTTTGAAGCTAAACACAGGAACAGAAATACCACCCCAAGCAGAGAAACTTTACTTCATAAATGAGAAAATATAGAGGGGGAGAGCTGCATAGAGGTTACCCAGCACATCCTTCTTATAAAAAGTCATGCCAAGGATAGCAAATGGGAATGGCAGAAGTAGAAATGGTTGTTGGATCATGTTGTCCACATGATATTGGGCCAATGCAATGGCTCTATGCCTCTACTGAACTCTAGAGCTGCGTCTCATTGTCCATATACCTAGCCAAGGATCTGGAAAGCAGAAAGGAGGGGTCTGAGAACTACCTTTCCTGCAGTTCACCTCCACAGCACAGGGAATAAATTTAGTAACAGAGGAACTAACTGTTAAGAAAGCTCATTGTTTTCTTACATTATTATCTTTGCGTCTTTGCCTTACACCTCGCACAGTTATGTGCTGAGCATACAGTGGTTATACAGTATTACCACCATGGGAACGGTAAGCTATTACAATTGCTTTGCATTGCTACAAACACCTACCAATAGCTACAAGGCAATAGAGAATCAGATCCTCATAGTTAGTAACACGGAACATGGTTTGTGGACAACAGCAGGTTCCTGTATTTAATGTTTACCATCCTGACAGGGTTCCCGCACACTGCATTATCTGTGGCACAGGGGTGATCAAGCTGATGTCTGCAGGTCAGTTATTGTTTAAAAACATTCCCTTGAAAGGACACCAGTTTACATGCATCATTAAAGCTCCATCAGCACATTACATAGCTCCAGGTTGTAAACCATGCCAGATCAGAACCTTTCATTCTTTAGATGAATGAAAGTAATGATGCCAGCAGTGACAGGGTATACATCGTGATTAGGCATTGTGACCATTGAAAAATGATCTTCCAAAGATGATTGCAAGCAGCAAAGCAGGTGCTGGAAATTTTTCTGCATCACTGAATCTGTTTCATTGACTCCAACATTTCACCAACAAATGTGATCGCATTTTTCCCTCACTTAGCAAATATAGTGACTAGCAGAGTAAAACAAACTTTAGCATCTGTGTTTATATCCATTGATCTATGTCTTTTAAGTGTTATGTCACTTGAGAATCCTTATGAAAATAGATAATTTATAACTGCAAGGAGATGAACAGCTATCCATCTTACTGCAATCTTAATGTAAGTTTTTTTGTGTCCTTCATTACTGACCATAGTACTCAAGTTGATCCCAGATAATAGGGCAGAGACAATTTCATTTCTAAATAAGCAACTTAAGGGTAGCTTGCATTTGTAATTCCTGAAAGACTGTTACCTTCTACTCAGTATCTCATTCTGTATAAAGGAGTTTGGGCCTTTAGACTCTGGGTCTGTGTGAAAAGGTGACAAATTCCATAAGGAGATCAACCACTGTCACAGCAGTGGCATCCAGGCAGGACTTTAGGCATTTGCCGTAAAAGAAGAGATGGCAAACGACTATGAGTGGAGACCAAACCACGTTCCCACAACTGAAGAAGACAAGGGTGTAATTGGAAGATCACCACTCAAATGTACATTCTTGTTTGCCTGCATCTAGACATATTGATTTCTTCCTGGCTTTGAAAGTCTAGACCCCTGCAAGCTTCCTGCAAATCCTAACAAAGACGCGATCTCAGCCAAATTTGCCCAGATTGTAATTTCTCAGGGTTTTTAACACTCCCATTCTTCAGAAGGAACAAGTTTTAGCTAGATTAGCCAAAATGCATTCCATTACAATGCTGCAGCCTAAGAGATTTGAAGTAATTTCTTTTTTTTTTCTAAAATCTATCACTTATTCTTTAAAATCTGAATTGTCCTTAATGTTACAGTCATGACAGCAAAGCTAGTTTTTTCTGTTTAGCTAACATTAAACTCGTCTTTAGATGTGTTGATATTCTCAGCAGACTTTGTTCTGTACTTCCAGCCATTTGTTACTTTGTTGAAAGATACAGAGCTAGTTTTATCTGGAAAATTGAAATCTAACCTATATTTTTATTTAGCCTGACAGGGTGTAATTCAGTTTGCTGTTATGCAGTGTTAATACACTCTTCATCTGTTAACTTGGGGATTATTTTTCTTGTGTGTTGTCAAAAGACTTTTTCTGCTATTAAGTCAACATCTTGTGTAGCAATTCCATTTAATTTATTTTTCTTGATTCATGTTTGGATTAAGTAAATCAGGACACTATCATCTTAATTTTAAATTAAGTAGTAATTTATGTGCTTCTTTTCAAATAGTATTCTGCCGTGATTTTGATACATTGTAAACCCTTAGTCCAAGAAATATAATATTACCATCTCTAGTTACAGTCTGTGAATATTGTACTGAGGATGCAAGGCCTCAGGCTTGCCAAGTTTGCACTTTTTTGGGCCCTATTTCAGACTTTGTTTTACTTGATTTAACTGAAAGACCTTTTTTTTTTCCTAACAACAAGGGGGCTATGCTTAGTTTGTTTTACTTCTGCTTATCTTAGAATCATAGAATCACAGAATATTGGGTGAACCACTATAAGGTTGGAAGGGACCTTTAAAGGTCATCTAGTCCAACCCCCCTGCAAGAAGCAGGGACATCTTCAACTAGATCAGGTTGCTCAGAGCCCCGTCCAACATGGCCTTGAATGTTTCCAGGGGTGGGTCATTGACCACCTCTCTGGGCAACCTGTTCCAGTGTTCTACCACCCTCATTGCAAAAAAAAAAAAATATGCTAATGTCTAGTCTGAATCTACCTGCCTCTGCCTTAAAACCATTACCCCTCATCCTTTCACAACAGGCCCTACTGAAGAGTTTCTCCCTGTCTTTCCTGTAGGCCCCCTTTAGGTACTGAAAGACCACTATAAGGTCTCCCCAGAGCCTCCTCTTCTCCAGCCTGAACAGCCCCAACTCTCTCAGCCTGTCCTCATAGGAGAGGTGCTCCAGCCTCTGATCATCTTCATGCCCCTCCTCTGGACTCACTCCAACAGGTCCATGTCCTTCTTATGTTGGGGGCTCCAGAACTGGACACAGTACTCCAGGTGGGGTCTCACGAGAGCAGAGTAGAGGGGCAGAATCACCTCCCTCAACCTGTTGGCCATGCTCCTTTTGAGACATCCCAGGATGTGCTTGGCTTTCTGGACTGCAGGCGCAGGTTGTCAGTTCGTGTTGAACTTCTCATCCACTAGCACTCCCAAGTCCTTTTCCTCAGGGCTGCTCTTGATCCATTCTCTGCCCAGTGTGTATTTGTGCCTGGGATTACCCCAGCCCATGTGCAGGAATTTGCACTTGGCCTGGTTGAACTTGATGAGGTAGGGTAAAATATATAGTAAATGTGGCACGGAGTTGCAAAACAGTGAAGAACAAAGGTGCAAATGCATGTTAGCACAACCAAAACTGACACCAAGCAGATTCTTTCCTGAGGAAGAAGCCACCAGTATTGTAGTGGTCCTGGCAAAGGACGTAGGATGTGATGACTTGGCATCCTTGCTCTCCTCTCCCCTCACCCACGCATCTCCTACTCAGACTGAAGCTGTGCTCTCAGCTCGACTCAAATTAGCACCGTTGACATAGGAGGACTTGCCTTGCTTGGAGAGTGCAGTTACACCTTTCAAAATAAGGTACAATTCAATGTGAAGAACACTACCAATCTTCCTTAACTTTTCTTTTGTTTCCAGAATAACTTGTGACGGGTTTTTTTTGATGGAATATCTTTCCTCCTTCTCCCTCCTTGTGTCATTGACAATGAAATTGAATAAAGTTCAACAGCTAATTTGGATTTCATTGGGGCCAATTCCATTCATGATGCAGATCTGAAGACTTGAATCAAAGCTGTGATTGTTACTGTACTGATACCCAGACTACTCTGAGTGTACATGCACAGATTCCTCTCTCCCAGAAGAGAAAAAGAAGAGAGGAAAAAAAACCTTTATTTGTTGAGCATAATTGTATGGAAAATCTCAATCCATTATTTTGTGGCACAGAACAGTTTTCCATTCACACATCCATCTCCTCTGAAATAGGAGACTATTCTTACATTTTATTCACATAATGGTTTTGTTGGAAAATCTGTTTTGCTGCAGATGAGAGCCCTGGAGGTTTTTGGTCTATTGTAATATATAAGAGCTGTCTGACATTGCAGTATTCATTCTCTAGTGCTATTGCCTAGCAGAGCTAAAAGCACTGACGTCTTTTACAGTTCTGGTATTGCCATTATCCATTTCAATGGGGTTTAAATGCAAAAGTGAATGGTGTCAAAACATAAATTTCAATCATGCTAAGAAAGAAGAAATTGATGGGAGCTGGCAAGGGAGTTCTGAACAAAAATATTGCAAGGGAAAAGCTGAAAGGCTGATTGCTTAAGCCTGGTGACTCTGTGTTATCAAGTTACAGAGCTACCACATATAAAAAGATGTCAATCCATGTTTCATAAGTAAGGATGAGGTGAATTTGTCCTTGTCAGCATTATGGCAATCATCTCCTTCATAGTCCCTGAGATGGGACTTCATGGGAAAAATCTACAAATCTTTATTAAGCTTTTTATCTAAGATTTAGAGTGTCACTTTTCATTTATCATTGTAGTCTGGGTGATTTCCTGTGGCTACAGACTATCATGCTTCTTGTAAAAATCATACCTTTGTATTTATAGTGCAGCATTCTGTCTGTTCTTCTGTCTGAGCAGTAGAAGAAACACTTTGTACCATACAAATTATAAAGAACACAGTTACTCATGGTTAGCAAAAGTAATGAGAAAAAGGTAATGCTGTTTTACAGGAGCTTAGCGAGTTGGATTTTAATTTCCACAGCAGATAACCAGAGCTATGAGCAATCTTGACACAAATTGAAAACAGCATCACAAAGTGTTACATCAATTGAAGCACCTCTGGCACAACTATTGTTCTGATACCTGCTTGGATCTAGGCAAACATCCATGACAGAGTTTCTTCTTGGGGCTGTGGTCAGCTCTCCCCTTGCCTGTGTCTGCATGCCCCTTGTCCTAAGGCTTAATCCCATCACCAAGAAACATGCAACTTTCTGAGGAACACAGCTATATTTTGGGGTTCTCCACATTTATCTTGGGTTGCAAACAACTGAAAAGGCTTGTCTGGTGTCTTGATCTATTTCTGCGTGTGCTTCCATGACAGCAGCGTGCTCTGCATCTTTTAATTAGTTGAAATCAGATTTAAACACTAAGCAAGATTAGAACAACAGAGCTGTACAACAGAGCTGTGGTGTTGATTATAGAATAATAGATGAGGTTACAAAAAAGAAAATAAAATTATGATGTTGTATTGGAGGCTGTACTCTACAATAAAAGTTCTCCTTAACTTTTATAGTATTTTAGCTATCTGGAGAGAGTAAAGGCAAAGAAAGGGATGGTGTGTCTCCAAGCACCTCTTTCTTCTCATCTTCAAAACAGAAGCCCTTCTGCCTTCCCTATCTTAAAGTTTCCAACGCTAGCGCATCCCTGAAAAATGCTATCCTTCCTAGCTTGAGAGGCATTCTTATAAAGCAGAACATTTATTGCAAGATTTGCTCAATCATGTCTCATAAGGTCCAATTACTGCTAGGCAATAATCACAACACAATAATTATTAACAGGATGGAATACAAACTTAGCATTTAGAGTGTTCTTTCAAAACAAACTCCCTTTCCCACCTCTTGTTAGTTTGGTATCCTTGCTGCCATAATATCTGCCCTGTGGTTTAAGTCCCAGTCCCAGTTTCTTCCATCTACACTTTGGTCAGCCTAAAGTGGGAAACAATGCCTGTAGGATCAGTATGTTCAAATCATTTGAGGAAAGGAGTGTCACAATGTGCCAAAGAAATTTTGAGGAATAGTGACTGACAAAGGTTCCTAGCAAGCAACAATAATAATGTGTGTAAAGTAGATTTTTATTCAAGAGTTCCTTAGGAAGCCCTTTTCTCATAAGAAGATACAATTTTATGATAAAAATCATTATGTATGTTTAGCAAAACATTTCCATTGTACTCTTAATAAAATATCTTTTTCCCTTGAAAGTTCTTTGAGATTACTGTATACCAATGTGCAAAAATACGATTTTATCCTTATAGGAATTTGTTAGGAATAGTCTTTGAAAATGTCTCTCTCAAGCTGCAGGTTTTCCCATTCCATCTGCTCTGTTTCTATTTATCCTCTCACCACTAGCATCTGCAGCTGTGCTGGTTTTGGCTGGGATAGAGTTAATTTTCTTCATACTAGCTAGAATGGGTCTGTGTTTTGGATTTGCACTGAAAACAATGTTGATAATACAGGGATATTTTAGTAACTGCTGAGGAGTGCTTACACAGAGACAAGACCTTTTCTGCTTCTCACACCACCCCACCTGCAAGTAGGCTGGGGGTGCACAGCCTGCTTGCTGTTTGGGAGATGCTGGGAGGGGACACAGCTGGGACAGCTGACTCCAGCTGACCAAAGGGATATTCCATACTGTATGACATCATGCTCAACGTGTAAAGCTGGGGGAAGAAGGAAGAAAGGGGAAGCATTCGGAGTTATGGGTTTTTGTTTTCCCAAGTAACCATTATGTGTGATGGAGTCTTGCTTTCCTGGACATCATTGAACACTTCCGTGCCAGTGAGAAGCAGTGAATGAATTCCTTGTTTTGCTTTGCTTGCACACCCAGCTTTTGCTTTACTTATTAAAACCCATGAGTTTTCTCACTTTTACCCTTCCAATTCTCTCCCCTGTCCCACTGGAGGGAAGTGAGTGAGTATGATGCTTAGTTGCTGACCGGGGTTAAACCACAACAGCAGCCAAGGCTTTCTGCGGAGTCAAATCACAGCATTTCAAATCAAATGTAAAATCCTTAGTGGTGGACTTCTTCAGTAGACTAGATGTAGCACTAAATAAGATTTGATTGATTTTGTTTCAACAAAATGGTGCCATGTATTTCAATATGAACCCATTCACCTATCTGGCCCTGTAGTTGTACTCAGTAGTGGTAGTCCTACTTTTAAGTGTACTGTGGTGATGGTTTGAATTCTTAGCCATATGGCTGGACCCTGTTGGATAAATCCACAGCCAATACCAATCGTAAAAACTCTGAAATCCATGTTTTACTTTAGAAACTAAGGAAGTGAAATCTTCTCCTCTGACAATACAAAGGAATGGTCACATTTTAATTCCCTGTATAGGCAAACCTGCACTTTGATTATGCACTGTCATGGTTAAGGATTTAACCCAGCATGTGCCAGCATTGCAGACTAAGTCTATGTTAAACTACATGTCGTAGTTCAGCCCCGATCGGGACAAGACTACGCAGTCTCTCTTCCGCTCCCCCCACCCTCCGAAAGAATAGGGGGAGAATTGGTAAACAAACAAGCAAGCAAGCAAAAATCACGTGGATTGAGACTGAACAAAAAGTAAATTTAACAGCAATGACAAAAGAAAACAAAACAGTGATGGAATACAAATACAGTACAATGCCTTACAACAAATCTCCACGCCTAGTTTCTTCTAAGTAAGAGGAGACTCCCTTCAGCACCCTCCTCACTTATATACTGAGCATAATGTTAGATGGGATGGAATAGCCCTTTGGCTAATTTGGGTAAATTAACCCCAGCTGTTAGCTAATTAATTAATTATCCCAGCCATAGGGGCTACCAGCTTCAGTTCTCCACCCAGCTCAGGTGAATATTAACTCTATCCTAGCCAGAACCAGGACACTACATTTCATGCTTTCAGGTTTGCAAGAAAATGAAAAAAAAATAGAAATAAAATATTAAAAATAAATAGCTGTTTTATATGGCAGCTCCTACTCTTATTTCCTTAATTGCAATAGTGATGATAATAATATTGCACTGGAGGCTACAGTCAAGGGACTAGTATTCCATTGCACCAGGACTTGACAAAATAAAATAAAAATATTATCCTTTCAGCAAGGCCATTGTCAATGCATCAGTGGAAGTGGTTAGTTAAGATAGGTGTCTAACTTGTAGTTTCTGAGGAACATGAGGCTTGCAGAAAATGTAAGCATGATGCGAATCTGGGACTTGCATGCAGTGACTGATGGCTGGATGATGCTGGCAGCAAGGCTGCTCTGTAACCAGCATCCCCAGCAAGAGGAGGAAGCCTGACATCAGAGCACATTGCAGTCACACAGTTTGTCTGGACAGTGACACAGCTGTATACTCATCCTGGTCTCACCTGGGGTATTGAGGTGGCTGGGGAGCCTTTCTCACTGAACAGATCTTTGTCTCGATTAGTACTTGAATTTCTTAGTAGGTTCCCTGTAGCTCTCACAGCTCTTTTGCTTGTCTTGTGTTCCTTCTGTTTGAGGCTTATAACTCGAGTAATATTCAGGGAATGTAAAGCTAGGACACTGAAATACTTATTTAATTTATAAAGACATACAAGCATTTCTGTGAGGTTATTCACACATAAGGGCTCCTGATAAGGGCTCTGTGAGGTTATTCACAGATGAGGGCTTCGCCAGTGTTCTGGTTTCGTTTGGTGAGGGGGGGCCTAAGGTGGTAGCTTCTGTAGGAAACTGCTAGAAGTCGCTCCCTTTTGTTCAGTGGACTCGGCCAGGCCTAGGGCAGACCTGCTGCTGGCCAAGGCCAAGCCAATTGGTAGCAGAATATCCCGTGATAACACCTCTGTGATAACATATTTAAGAAGGGGAAAAACAGAAAAAAAAAAAGGAGAGAAGATGTGAAGCAGCTGAGCGGGGGCAGAGAGGGGGAGGCGAGAGCCTTGTGGGCCTTGCAGGCCTCACCCTCTGGCCTCCCGCCGGGCAGCTGACTGGGCCCAACTCGGGCCTGGCCTGGCTGCAAGAAGTGGAGAGGAGATGAGAAGTGAATAAGATGTAAAAAGGATCCTGAGAGGCGTCTGCCAGCCTGTTGTGAGGAACAGCTGCAGGTGCCGAGGTCAGTGAAGAAGGAGGGGGAGGAGTAATGTGGCTCCTAGCCAAGATTCCCTGTGGTGATGACCATGGTGGAGCAGGTTGTCCCCCTGCAGCCCATGGAGGTCCACGGAGGGGCAGAGATTCGCCTGCAGCCCGTGGAGGAGCCCACGCTGGAGCAGGTGGAGGCCTGAGGGAGGCTGTGGCCCATGGAGGGCCCGCTGGGACAGCCGTTCTAGAGGGACTGCACTCCGTGGAAGAGATGACCCACACCGGAGCAGTTTCACGAAGGACTGTGGCCCGTGGGAGGGACCCCACAAAGGAGCAGGGGAGGAATGCGACGAGTTCTTCCCCCGACGATGAAGCAGTGGCATGAAACAATGTGTGATGAACTGACCGCGACCCCCACTCCCTTCCCCCGCCCTGTGCCACTCAAGAGGGGAAGGTAGTAGAGATAAATGTTAAGCCTGGGAAGAGGGAGGGGTGGGGGAGGTTATCTTGTTCCCTGTCTCATTCTCCTGCTAGTTTTAGTAATAAATGAATAGTTTTCCCCAAGTCGAGTCTGTTTTGCCCGTGATGGTAACTTTAAGGATTCCTCCCCGTCTTTATCTCAAACCTCGAGCTGTTTTTTCTTATATCATCTCCTCCTGTTCTCTCGGAGGGTGGGGGGAGCAGGAGAGAGACTGCGTAGTCTAGTTCCGATCGGGGCTGAACTACGACAGCCAGTAAGGGCTCTAGCCACATCACCAAGTTGCAGAAGGCAAAAGCAGGGACTGGAAGAATGAAGAACTGCCCACTGTAGCAGAAGAGCAGATTTGGGAATGTTTGAGGAACCTGAAGGTACCCAAATCCATGGGACCCGACGAGATGCATTCACGAGTCCTGAGGGAACTGGTGGATGAAGTTGCCAAGGCACTGTCCATCATATATGAGAAGTCGTGGCATTCTAGTGAGGTTCCCGATGACTGGAAAAGGGGACACATAACCCTCATTTTCAAAAGGGGGAACAAGCAAGACCCAGGGAACTACAGGACGGTCAGTATCACCTCTGTGCCTGGCAAGGTCATGGAGCAGATTCTGGCAAGGTCATGGAGCAGATTCTCCTGGAAACCATGTTAAGGCGCATGGAAAGCAAGGAGGTGATTGGTGACAGCCAACATGACTTCAAGAAGGGTAAATTATGCCTGACTAATGTGGTGGCCTTCTGCGACGGAGTGTCAGCATTGGTGGACAAGGGACTAGCGACTTATGTCATCTACCTGGACTTGTGCAAGGCATTTAACAGTGTCGCATATTATATCCTTCTCTCTAAACTGGAGAGACGTGGATTTGATGGGCGGACCACTCAGTGGATAAGGAATTCGCCAGATGGATGCACTCAGAAAGTGGTGGTCAACAGCTCAATGTCCAGGTGGAGAACAGTGACGACTGGCATTCCTTAGGGGTCCATATTGGGCCCAGCTCTGTCTTTGTTGCTGACATGGAAGGTGGGATAGAGTGCAACCTCAGCAAGTTCGCTGACGACACCAAGCTGTGTGGTGCCATCGACATGCTGGATGGAAGGGATGCCATCCAGAGGGACCTTGACTAGCTAGAGAGGTAGGCCAGTGCAAACCTCATGAAGTTCAACCAGGCCAAGTGCAAGGTCCTGCACATGGGTCAGGGCAATCCCAGGCACAAATGCAGGCTGGGCAGAGAATGGATTGACAGCAGCCCTGAGGAGAAGGACTTGGGTGTGCCAGTGGACAAGAAGCTCAACATGAGCCAACAATGTGCACTTGCAGCCCAGAAAGCCATGCACATCCTGGGCTGCCTCAAAAGAAGCAGGTTGAAGGTGGTAATTCTGCCCCTCTACTCTACTCTATTCTACTCTACTCTAGTTAGACCCCACCTGGAGTACTGCATTCTGTTCTGGAGTCCCCAACATAAAAAGGAGATGGACCTGTTGGAGTGAGTCCAGAGGAGGGACATGAAAATAATAAGGCTGGAGCACCTTTCCTATAAGGACAGGCTGAGAGAGTTGGGGCTGTTCAGCCTGGAGAAGAGGAGGCTCCGGGGAGACCTGATAGCGGCCTTCCAGAACCTAAAGGGGGCCTACAGGAAAGACACAGAGAATCTCTTCAGCAGGTCCTGTTGTGAAAGGATCATAGAATCATAGAATGGTTAGAATTGGAAGGGACCTTTAAAGGTCATCTAGTCCAACCCCCCTTCAAGAAGCAGGGACATCCCTGACTAGATCAGGTTGCTCAGAGCCTCATCCAACCTCACCTTGAATGTTTCCAGGGATGGGGCATCAACCACCTCCATGGGCAAACTGTTCCAGTGTTCTACAACGCTCATTGTGAAAAAAATTTTCTAATATCTAATCTAAATCTACCTCCCTCTATTTTAAACCATTACCCCTCGTCCATTCACAACAGGCCCTACTGAACAGCCTCTCCCCATCTTTCTTGTAGGCCCCCTTGGGGTATTGGAAGACCGCTATCAGTTCTCCCTGGAGCCTACTGTTCTCCAGGCTGAACAGCCCCAACTCTCTCAGCCTGTCCTCATAGGAGAGGTGAGCACCTCTATCATTTTCGTGGTCCTCCTCTGGACCCTCTCCAACTGGTCCATGTCCTTCTTATGTTGGGGGCTCCAGAACTGAACACAGTACTCCAGGTGGGGTCTCACCAAGGCAGAGTAGAGGGGCAGAATCACCTCCCTCGACCTGCTGGCCACGCTCCTCTTGATGCAGCCCAGAATGCGGTTGGCCTTCTGGGCTCCAAGGGCACATTGCTGGCTCATGTTGAGCCTCTCGTCCACCTGCACTCCCCAAGGCCTTCTCCTCGGGGCTGCTCTTGATCCATTCTCCGCCCAGCCTGTATTTGTGCCTAGGATTGCCATGACCCAGGTGCAGGACCTTGCACTTGGCCTGGTTGGACTTCATGAGGTTGGCATGGTTGGCATGGGCCCACCTCTTCAGCCTGTCCAGGTCCCTCCCTTCCAGCATGTCGACGGCACCACACAGCTTGGTGTCATCGGCGAACTTGCTGAGGGTGCACTCTATCCCACTGTCCATGTCGCCGACAAAGATGTTGAACAGGGCCGGGCCCAACACGGACCCCTGAGGGACGCCACTGGTGACCGGTCTCCACTTGGACATTGAGCCGTTGACCACCACTCTCTGAGTGCGGCCATCCAGCCAACTTCTTATCCACTGAGTGGTCCATCCATCAAAGCCATGCCTCTCTAGTTTAGAAGGATGTTGTGTGGGACAGTGTCAAAAGCTTTGCAAAAGTCCAGGTAGATGATATCCGTTGCTCGTCCCTTGTCCACCGATGCTGTCACCCTGTCATAGAAGGCCACCAAGTTGGTCAGGCATGATCTGCCCTTGGTGAAGCCATGTTGGCTGTCACCAACCACCTCCTTCCTCTCCATGTGCCTTAGTGTGGTTTCCAGGAGAATCTGCTCCATGACCTTGCCAGGCACAGAGGTGAGGGGTAATGGTTTTAAAGTAGAGGCAGGTAGATTCAGATTTTACAGTAGGATAATTTTTTTTTTACAATGAGGGTGGTAGAACACTGGAATAGGTTTCCCAGAGAGGTGGTGGATGCCCTGTTCTTGGAAACACTCTAGGCCATGTTGGAGGGGGCTCTAAGCAACTTGATCTAGTCAGGGATGTCCCTGCTCCTTGCAGCGGGGTTGGTCTAGATGACCATTGAAGGTCCCTTCCAACCCTAACTATTCTATGATTCTATGGTTATATGATTCAGGGCAGCTGAATTAGGTCCTTAACAAAGATTACATCAATATATTCCTGACTTTTTGTCTAAGTTCTGTTTATTTGAAGTGAGCTTATTCAGCAAGTAGAATAAAGCCTTTTTTGAGAGCCTGCCAGCATCTAACATATCTGTAGCTCCCAGGAGAAGCAAATGTAAATGTCCAGATACATTTGTAAGTGGGAAAGCATATGCAGTAGTCCATCTGGATCCTGTACTAACAGATGATTGACAAACGCTCAAGCATCTAGACCATAAGCAACGCTAATATTGAGGGAGCACTCTGAAAAGTGAGAGATGGAGGGAAACCTGAGACTATAAATGAAAATAAAATTATAGAACTTTTCTATGTATGTTTCTTTGTCACTAGGTATGTTTTCAGAGAAAGACTTTGCAATTAATTAGCAAACTTTTCTTGCCCAAGCTTGTTTATGGTATGAAGTTTGTTGACATTTCTGTTGAAATCATTAATAATATTTAATTTGGAAATTACCAGTTTGTCTAAATAGGACAAATAGTAATATATGTTGAAAACCAACTGACGTAGCCTAGCTGGCTAATTCACAGAGCTATATATCTGTGTTACGAATGTGCATTTCAACTGTACGGAGCCCATTTCATCTCCTTTTCACTGCTGACACATGCATGTACACATATACACATAAAGTCTCAGTTACAACTTTCCTCCTGAGGTGGATTAAAGTAAATGGAAAGCTGCTTGTTTTTTCCAGATCCTCTCATTCTGTATTCTTCAGAGAGGCAGAATTAAATGGAGGGAGTGGGATAGAAATATGTAAGGGAATAGTATGTATGCATTTAAACCTGAAGCCTTCTTCTGTTAATTCAAATGTTCAATTTAAATTTGAATACAAATTAATAAATTGCACAGATATGACACTTCAGACTTGGGTATGGGTCAATGGTTTTATATACAAGCAGTGTTCAGCTTCTGGAGCTTCCACATTCTCATTCATATTCATCCAGTGCTAACCAGAAAAGTAATAGTGTTATCACGTAGTTCAATAATCAAATAACTGAAAACCAGTCTCCTGAAGTTTTTACTGGAATGCAAAGTGGTTTCTTATTGTGTTGATTAGTTGAAATACTAAGCACTCAGCTGTGGTGAGTTAATGAGTGATATTTTGAGAAATTTCTGAATCTGGATACATAAGCATCCTGGTGAAAGTAGAATTAGCTGTTTCAGCCTCTCATTGGCTTACTGTGTCACCTATATCTTATGACATTTTTTGTCTGCTCAAGGTAATGATACCTTGCACAGAATGTTGACTGGCATGTTAGCTAAAGTACTGTTATATTCTTGAATAATATTAATTATGACATTTCTCCAGTGGAAATGTAGTAGGCGACTATTAGTGGCATATGTTAATTATGTCTGTATTTTTTTAGCTTCATTTATGGTATTTTTTCCATGATACATGTTAATAGACTTCTAATTGACATGGTTGTATTTTGAGAAGAAAAAGGTATAGTTGTGTAAAGTAAATTTGAAGACAGATAAGTTACACGTGAGGCAAAACGTGTGCCTGAGATGAGGCAGTCACCAAATTAGTGCTTTGCCCATCTGTCTTATATCCCATGAATTCAGTGTTACTACACTAAACGTGTAGTAGCAACTCATTTGTATATGACTGAATATGATAAATTAGGAACTTGAAAATAAATGTACCATTAATCTGCTCTACCTTCTGAAACCAGACAGGTCGTATCCAGAGAAACAAAAAGGACGTAGTAGAATCAAGGTGTCTGAGTGTTGCCTAGATGTTTTTTCATCCTAGACAGCACTGTAGCATATATTGACATTTCAACTTTTCAGATACCTTCAAGGGAGCACTGAAATGTATGTCTTTCCTTCTATCCTATGCAGGGAATTACTGGAATGCAGCTTCTTTCGTTACTTCGTCATCCTACCTGCACTTCTCCACCTTCCAAGGGGAAACGAGTGCAGACATTTCTTTCTATTTCAAAACGTCAGCCTCAGATGGAGTGTTTCTTGAGAATCTGGGGAACACTGACTTCATCAAACTGGAGCTGAAATGTAAGTGTATGCTTCCTACCTCTCTTCTTGGCACCTGAGCTTGGTTCGTATCAGATGATAGTAGATTTCAAGAAGTTTATTATTTACTAAAATGTGTAAGTTCACTAAATTCTGGAAAAAACTTCCAAATCAAGCTGCCTGATATATTTTCAATTTACCTTACATGGGGGGAGAACTTGAAATATATTTGGATTATTCATTGACAGGAGAAATGCAAAGAAGGATAGAACTGGTAACATCAGTTATAAAAATGACACTGACCTAAAAATATTTTTCAAAATTGCATGCCAGATTTATTTCTTTAAAGTGTGTATCTTCAGTTGTGTGTGCTTTCCTATTTTATCTTAATTGGTTTGGAAATAGAGGAAAGAAAGAAAAAAGAACAACCAACCTAATCAGTGCTGTAAGGAGCCAAAGAGCTGCAAACTTGCGTATGATATTTAAAAGACCTAAAACCTCAAAAAAGAAATCTTTATCAACATTATCTGTTAATAAAATCACTGATCTGAAAAAGAGGACACAATGATACCAAAAGGCAAGTTAATTTTATTATTTAAACCATTTTTCATGGCCCAGGGGCAAAATTTCCAAGGATGATGCTGAAATCCTCAGCTGTGCCTGAATTCTGCTTACTGAAATGGAAACAGTTGAATTAGAGGAAAAAATGTTTTATGTCTCCTTTGTTGTCCCTCAACCCAGTTTACTCTGTCATAAATGGGAGGGCTGACAGGCCTGCTGTGCTGTGTGTGGCAGTTATTACCTCTAGCGGCACATTACAGCACCAGGGTTACATGAGGGCAGGAAGCTGCCTCCCTGCACTCCGACACTGGAAAAAACATTTACTCTTCCTTTTGCTGCAGGAGCTACTCATGGATGCCAAGGACCCAGCTCTAAATATTGATGCACAAAAATCAACCTCAAAACTCACTAATGTTGAAAGAGAAGAAATTGTTTGCCTACGCCAAATAATTGATTTTTATGCAAATTCAATGCAATTTACATGCATGCATCTGATTTTAAAACAAAAAGCTGTTTCTGACACTTCTCAAAGTCTAAATACACAAATTAGAATGTGGAAATTTAGAAACCCCAGGAGGTCCCTTTAAAATGTAACGAAATTTCCCATTTGGGTAAGTGTAAAGTGACAAGTTCAAAGTGGGTAACAACTTATTTCTGTCTTTCTACAAGGATTTTATTGATGTTGCTTAATACCAGTTTTCTGTAATCTGCAACTGATACAAATCAAAACAGATCCTATTGGGTCACAGGAAATAGTCTCATTTGTATTAACAAGAGGAACAGCCCTTTAATAATAAATTCACTTTGAATTTAGGTAGTACTTACGGTCAGCTGAGGTGGGCATCTCCAGAACTTCTTGCTCTTCTAAAGTATGGAAGGTATTCTCAGCTGCTGTAGTTATCAGACCAGCCATGCTGTTCCCTTAGTTAAAAGATGAAAATAACCGTGAGTAAAGGTGACTTAGCAGTAACTGTAATTCTTTTAAACCGAGCACAGTTTAAATAACAATCATGAAATAATTTTCAAAGTATCCTGCAGACAAAAAACCCAAACAGAATGCAAAATAAAGAAAAAGTCTTTGACAAATACAGTGAAGAGCATCCTCTGAAGTGCCTGTCCTTCTCATATTTTTATCCTCGTTTTCTCCACCATTTACTCTGCAGCTTAAAGGCACTTGATTCAGTCTCTGCTATGTACAGTATCTACATTGGGTAGCTGCAAACTTGAAGTGACATTTCTTTGCAAATGGACAGGGAATTAGATCTACTGAGAGATGTTGTCCTGCTTCAGCAAGAGCTACTGTTTTCTTATGTATATAACTATGTTGTCACATTGTAAGGCAAGACTGCACACAAATAAATTGTTTTGCTTTATATTTAAAAGACATGAAATTTAATACGTAATTGTCTTTCTTCCATGCATGATATTTTCACATCTTCTTACTAGTAAGATTTACAACCAGACCAGTAATTGCAACAACTGGACAAATAAGTCTAAGGCCTAGCTTTCTGTTTGCAGGATTCAAGCGTCTTTGGATTAATGGGAACTACATACATTAAAATATTTCTTTATCATTTCATTTTATAACTGCTCAAATATATTTTCATTATCTGACTGCCTGACTGAATAGCTAGCTCTTTTCTTGTTCCTTCATTGCCTGTGTTGGATTAGACTCCCTCTACTATAATAATCTTCACCTATTGTCTCCGTGCTGAGCCCTTGACATTCATTATCGTCACCTGTGGTTTTAATCTTAGATATTCAGTATATACCAGTTGACTCAGAAGTACTGTACTACATTGCAGCATAGTCCTCAGAAATTCTGGGACTCCCATAGTCTGAGATTCCCAGAGACTGGGAAATCAGTACTCCTCTCCTTCAGAGAGGAGTACTTCAGAGAGGAGATGACAGAAAAAAAAAAATGTGGAAGAAAAGGCAGATGGAAGGTAGCAAAGACAGTAACTAGTGGTGTACCTCAAGTACCCTGGGTCAATCTTGGCTCTAATGCTCTTCAAATCTTCATTAATGGTCTAGATGATGACAGGACAGAGTGTACTCTCAGCAAGTTCACAGATGTCACAGAACTGGGATGTCCACGTGTTGTGGTTTTGTTTAGTGAGGGGGGCCTAAGGTGGTAGCTTCTGTAGGAAACTGCTAGAAGTTGTTCCCCTTTGTTCAGTGGACTCGGCCGGGCCTAGGGCGGACCTGCTGCTGGCCAAGGCTGAGCCGATTGGTAGCAGAATGTTCCGTGATAACGCCTCTGCGATAACATATTTAAGAAGGGGAAAACAGAAAAAAAAAAAAGAGAAGAGAAGATGTGAAGAAGCTGAGCAGGGGCAAAGGTCCAGAAGGAGAGGCATGGACCTTGTGGGCCTTGCAGGCCTCACCCTCTGGCCTCTCACCAGGCAGCCGACTGGGCCCGACTCAGCCTGGTCTGGCTGCAAGAGGTGGAGAGGAGAGGAGATGGATGATGTGAAGAGATTCTGAGAGGCTTCTGCCAGTCTGTTGTGAAGAACTTTTCTTGTGAGAGGAACAGCTGTAGACACCAAAGTCAGTGAAGAAGGAGGGGGAGGAGTAATGCAGATCCTGGCCAAGATTCCCCTGCAGCCTGTGGTGAAGACCATGGTGAAGCAGCTTGTGCCCCTGCAGCCCATGGAAGTCCACAGAGGAACAGAGATCCACCTGCAGCCTGTGGAGGACTCCACGCTGGGACAGGTGGATGCCTGAAGGAGGCTGTGGCCCGTGGAGGGCTCGCTGGGACAGCCATTCTGGAGAGACTGCACCCCGTGGAAGAGGTGACCCATGCTGGAGCAGTTTCATGAAGGACTGTAGCCCGTGGGAGGGACCCCACACTGGAGCAGAGGAGGAATGTGAGGAGTTCTTCCCCCAGCTATGAAGCAGCAGCGTAAAACAACGTGTGATGAACTGACCACAGCCCCCATTCCCTCTTTCCCCCGTGCCAATCAGAGAGGAGGAAGGTAGTAGAGATAACGTTAAGATTGGGAAGAGGGAGGGGTGGGGGGAGGAGTTATCTTGTTCTCGTTCTCATTATCCTGCTGGTTTTAGTAATAAATGAATAGTTTCCCCATATTGAGTCTGTTTTGCCTGTAATGGTAACTTTAAGGATTTCCTCCCTGTCCTTATCTGGAACCTCAAGCCATTTTTCTTGTATTATCTCTCCCTCTTCTCTTGGAGGGTGGGGGAAGTGAGAGAGAGACTGCGTAGTCTTGTCACGATCTGGGCTGAACTACGACACATGTGAGTTTTTTTCCTCAAACTACAGGAAATTACAAAGAAAATGGAAACTGCATTTACTACAGTTTAATGACTAAGTGACCAGATTTTACTCTGCAATTGAGCAAAGTAAGAGTGCACCAAAAGCTAGTAAGTGAAGTCGACATAACTTTCTAATGCGTGACAGAACACAAAGAATATGAAAGCATATAAAGAATTTAACAAATTCAGTGTAATGAATATCCTTCTTTGACGAAAAAAAAACCTCTGTTTTTTGGAAGAAGAGAACTGTTACAGATCTAGATACTTGATTTTCTTCCAAAAAGAGCAGAGATGGAAAATAGAATTGCACAGGTTGGTGGTGAGATGCATGAAGTATGGGTCATCAGGAAATTAAAGGACCCCTCATTTGTTTTGGATCAAGTCATATTTAGTATTAAAATTAATATTTGCCCAAGAAGTTAGCATACATCCAAATTTTTTTTGCCAGTAACACAATGTTGGAAATGTCAGAAAATAATACATAACAAACAGGATCCCAGTGTGATTGACCATAATTTCTTGGGATGCAGTGGGCAGGTAAGTATTAATACTATTATACAAGGCACTAGTAAACCACTATCAGAATTAATGTGGATAGTTTTTATTACCTGTGTTTAAGAAAGAAGAATTCAAGGTGAATTGAGTAGGGAGAATCTTATTAGCATAATAAGAGAAAGGAACGTGAGAAAATATCTTATGACAAGGGATGATGTGAGTTTGTCTTTCTTAGGATGGCAATTAAAAGCTGAGAAAAGATATGATTTCTCCATAAATACATATGGGAAGTAAATGCTAGGAAGGAAGAATAATCAATTCAACCAAAGAACAATACTGAAGTGAGAATGAATGTCTATAAACAAAAGATGCAAATAAAACTGTTAGGAATTAGAAGATTTCTAACCAACAAAGGTGGGAAACTCTGAAGCAGTTGTCCAGCTGGCAAAAATTCAAACTATTTTCAATAGAGAGTTGGACAAATTTAGGGAGCTCGACATGGGTTATGCATCATAGTTGTCTATGACAGCAAGGATCTATATTCAAGGACCCAGAAGGTCTGTTCCTGTCATGTGCCTAAGACATCTGGTAATTTTGTGTGGTATAGTAAATATTGACTTTTTGCAGGAGAACAATCAGCATACATGAAGAAGGTAACAAAGCATATGCAATTTTCATCATGTAACAGAAAGCAGACTGGAAATAACGGCAAATATCTCAGATGAGCTAGTGGGTGGTAGAGCTAGCAATGGTTTGTTATGTGCTGCCTGTATTTAGTGCAATACAAACCAAAGTTAGGGAGAACTATGCTTTTTGAATGCCAACCAGTTCCCACTTTGAACGTTATGTGAGCTGTATCTGATTTATAAGACATTGCACATAAAATGACTATTAAAGTGGCATTTATGGTAATGAGAAAAGCATCCCAGTACCCCTGAAAGGAGAGGAGTAATGCTGAGGTGATGCTGTATGGCACTGTCCAGTGCAGGGCCACAATGCCATACTGACGTTAAGGCAGATCAAAGTAGAGCAATCTGTTCCCAGAAACCTGTACCATCAGAGTTCAAGCTAGTTACTAAAGAGCTACTAATTTCCTTAGGCCTTAATTTCCCCACAGCCCTGTACCTAGGATTTTCTGTTGGTCAGTTTTAACCAGTTCCCCAGCTGGGATGTTTATTTGCTGCCTTTGTCTTGCTCCCACATACTAGCTTGGGCACCTATTCCCCTCTGCTAATTAGGAACAAGGATATAGGTGGAACTGACCTTCTCAAGTGGGCCAGAAATTGCCTGTTTGAATATCAAGCTTTTTTGCATCATCTACCTCATCTGAAAAGGAATCTTATCTTTAAAAGAATGGTGCTTGCAGTTCTTCAGACCAGCGGGTTTTTTTTGTTTGTAACTTTCATATTGTCCTGGAATAGTATGAGAGTTTGCAAATACTGCTGTAAAAACATTTGGGTCAAAAATTTCCCTGAAGAAATTTAATGTTTTTCCATTTAATTTGATAATTTCTTACTGACCCATGGGATTAAGAGATTCCTCAGTGTCCTATACGTTCTTTGATGTGTGGCTAATGCAAGATGGTCTCCTAGGAAGTTGTTTTTCGAAACCTTCTGTTAGGAAAGCAAAATAACAACTCAATTAAAAGAAACAACGAAGGTCACATCAGTTTCCCTGTCCAGCTAGAAAGATAAAGCAGTGGAAAATGTAAGCTGTATTTACATTAACATATGGGAATTTAAAGATTGTCATGTGGAAAACTCTTTGATATGGTAGAATTCCATTCTAGGATTCTGTAGAAAGAAGTGGTGAAGTTATTAAAATTTGTAAAAAATTATATTAATCAGTCATGTGTTAGAGCATTCAGTCTAGAGGAACAAATGCTGTCTGGGCAGAAGCAAACAGCAATGGGAATCATGGTCCCTGGTCTGTCACTGCTTCTTATCTGATTTTGGAGAAGTTACTTATGTCTCAACTAAGTAGCCTAGACATGGCTGAGCACAAGAAGCAATGTAGGCATTTCCTCTTCAACTGCAAATGTTAGGTATCAGAATGCTGTCAATATCCCTTGCCCTTAGAGCAAGTAGACCTGTCCTGAATCTATACCGCAGCTCTCATTAGCAAACTACTCCATGTAATCCATTTCACAGCAGCCAAGTTCACTGATAATTTCTTGGAGAGAATTTTAGAGCACCTAGCATTGCAGGGGTTATCTGCCAAGTAACATCTCTGAATGTAGGGATTATAAATATTTCTAGATTTCTATAATAAATTAATAAGAAAGCCACTTTCTCTTTTACATGTTCATGCCAAGATCAAACACAAGCTGACCTTTATCTCTAAGCCTCATCTTCTCTTCAGTTGCAAAACTGGCTTGCTTTTTACCTACTTCAGAATAATAACAGTGAGACACAATTCATTAGTGTTTGTAAATTGCTTGGAGATACTAGGATGAGAGGAACTACAGAGGTGAGCAGAGTATCTTTTTAATTAGAATTATATGACAGTGCCACTAAGAGAGTTTTCTGGAAACAGTTTAATTCACCACAGGCTTTCTAGAGCAACAGTCCTGGGAATCTGATACAAAACAGTGATGGTAGGTGCTTCTTCACAAATTCTCAGGAATATGCCCCTTACAAAATTTGCTTTCAGGAAAACATCTCTCTTCTAAAACTTGGGATTTCTCTTGATCAGAAAATTCAAATATAGTCTATTTGACAAACATCTCACAGATATAAAGTAGTTGGGTTTTCATAGTCATAACTCTCTGAAGTATTCGACCTACATCTCATAAAAGTACAAAACCATACTCTTGCTAATTTGACCTTAGAGAGATATGTCGATATTTAGCCAGATTTTAGGTAGCCACCCACCTGATGCAGAGTTTCAAGTTAGGATCCTGGAGGCCTATTTTCCTGCACCTTAATGGCTCTAGCCAGGCTCCATTATGCAAAGCTACCATTTCCAGAAAGGGGTGACTGCAAGGAAGAACTGAATGGGAAGGGCAGCTGAGTCTTCCAGAATTCAAAATTAAATTCTTGGCATGTTTTGTTTGGCTGCATTCAATCCTGAGGTGCTTAAAAAAAAAGAACATTAGAATTGCTGGTGCAGACTTGAAGGATCTGTTGCTTTTGGCTGACACACAGGCTGTTTCATGCATGCTAGGTCTGCACCCAACCAACACGCACCTCTGTTTCATGCATGCTAGGTCTGCACCCAACCTCTGCAATGAAGAAACAGAGGCAAAGGATGTATTAGGGCAATGACCAGTTAAACTGGTTAGCAGTAGTAGGTGGGTCTCTTATGGCAGATATGTGGGCCACAGAGTTTATTTCAGACCATAGAAATACTGCATACTATAATCAACTCGCTATCACCTCTCAGAGCAAATGTCAGCTCTACTGCATGTACTCAGTATAGTTATATGGAGAGTGGACACAAAATGTCATAGGGGCTTTCAGGTACAAAAACTTTATAGGAAATCTCTAAAAGAGAAATAATCCTTTTTTTTTCTCCTTCTAAAAAAAAGCTTTAATGTAAAAAACAGCTGGAAGTTTTAACCAGAGACGTATGGTTTCTGGAAGCACTGCTTTAGAGAAAAATTTATACCTTATCCAACTATCTCCTTTCTAAGCAATCCTACTTCTTGTCAGCTGACCAGCCAGCTATAAAAATAATGGGGTACTGTAGATTTACTGGTGTATGTGAAAACTGAGGCTTCAGGTAATTCTACATCTCTGCCAACTGTTTCATGAATCCTGACAAGTACAAGCCTGCCAGAGCAGCTACTTGATAAATGGAATAACCAAAGACTTCAGCCACATTCACAGCAGCATTTCATCACTGTATTCCTTTCTGACACTCCTCCTTGACAGCTGTTTGGAAAAGCTATTTCTTAAATTAGAGGGACACATTCTTTACTTCCTTACTGTATTCCTCCCCCCCCCCCCCCCCCCCCCCTCCCCGAGTGATGGCAATCTGAGGCTTTGCTGAAGATATATGAAGTTACTCTTCAAGATATTCCACTTCCTTTTCTTATAAATCTTAGAGAGGTAGAAAATAAACTGTTCAGTTATTAGACCTTAAGAAGCTTCAAGACAGCACACTAATATAATAATTTAATGAGCATTCCTAGTGACAACTCTTGTGCTCAGAATAAATTATGCAATAGCAAACTCCTTCAAGTCCAAAGACTTGAAGCTAAGAATTTTTATAGACTGAATGATTTGTTTGCCTAATACATTCATCAAGTGCAGCCACCTGATTAAATTACTGGATATAGTAGAACCTTTCAGTTCCTTGTCTGTAGAAGTAAGCTTATGCATCACTAACCATATTTAGGGGTACACACAGGTATTTCACATCTAAGTGTTTTATTTAGTGGAGGGGGCTACAGTGGCAGCTTCTGTAAGAAGCTGCTAGAAGTCACTCCCCTTTGTTCAGTGGACTCAGTCGGGACTAGGGCAGACCCGCTGCTGGCCAGGGCTGAGCCAATTGGTGGCAGAATGTTCCCCGATAATGCCTCTATGATAATGTATTTAAGAAGGGGAAAACAGGAAGAAAAAAAAAAAGATGTGAAGAAGCTGAAGTGGGGACAGGGAGGGGGAGGCTCGAGCTTTGTGGGCCTTGCCGCCCTCACCCTCTGGCCTCCTGCCAGGCAGCCGTCTGGGCCCAACTCAGCCCGGCCTGGCTGCAAGAGGTGGAGAGGAGATGAGAAGTGAATAAGGTGTAAAAAGGATCCTGAGAGGCATCTGCCAGCCTGTTGTGAAGAATTTCTTGTGAGAGGAATGGCTGCATACGCCAAGGTCAGTGAAGAAGGAGGGGGAGGAGTAATGCTGGTCCCGGCCAGAATTCACCTGCAGCCTGTGGTGAAGACCATGGTGAAGCAGGTTGTCCTCCTGCAGCCCATGGAGGTCCACGGAGGAGCAGAGATCCACCTGCAGCCTGTGAAGGACCCCACACTGGGGCAGGCAGATGCCTGAAGGAGGCTGTGGCCCATGGACGGCCCACTGGGGCAGCTGTTATGGAGGGACTGCACCCTGCGGAAGAAATTATTCACATCGGAGCAGTTCACGAAGAACTGTAGACTGTCGGTGGGACCCCATGCTGAAGCAGGGGAGGAATGTGAGGAGTTCTTCCCCCATGGAGAAAGGAGCAGCGTAAAGTCACAAGTGATGAACTGACCATAGCCCCCATTCCCTCTTCCCCCTGTGCCAATCAGAGAGGAGGGAGGTAGAGATAATGTTAAGCTCAGGAAGAGGGAGGGGTGGGAGGAAGTTTTCTTGTTCTTTCTCATTATCCTGCTTTGGTTTTAGTAATAAACAATTAATTCTCCCCAAGTCAAGTCTGTTTTACCCATAAGGGTAACTTTAAGGATCTCTCCCTGTCCTTATCTCAAACCTTGAGCCTTTTTTCTTATGTTCTCTCTCCCTATTCCCTTGGAGGGTGGGGGGAGTGAGAGAGAGATTGCGTAGTCTGGTCTGAAGCAGGGCTAGACTACGACAATAAGGAAGAAGGAAAAATAATTTGCACTGTTTGCTGGCAGGACACTGATGTCAGCATTTTCCTTTTGTAATTGTAAAAACCAAAAAAATCAGTAAGAGCTTTTGTAGGAAGTCATTCTACTTCAATTAGAATTGTACCTGTATGAGAAGGCAACAAATAGACAAAAGCCATGCACTCACTGTTTGAAGTGCAGTAGCTTGCAGCAAATACGTGATGATGGCTACTACGCAAAAACCTTTAATACAAAATAGTGTTTCTACTAGAGAATTTGATGGGTTAGCTAGAAAGCAGCTTGCCAAAGGAAACCTTCTTCATCATTTAAGGGTAATTCTGTAATTACCTTACAGACTTTATTTTATGTTCCTGTTAAGAAACAACTTCACTTTTTGATTTTATGGGACTTCCGTAAAGAGGAAGTAAACTTTTAAGAAGCAACAGGGTCTATTGTAAGTGATGTAAGGAACTTCTGAAATCTTTAAACTACTTTTCATTTCAGTGAATAAAAAAAAAAAAACATGTGTAGTCTAGAATGAAATAAACAAACACAAAAACTGTTACTGGAGTAACTGCATCAGTGGACAAGGGAAAAGCTACTGATGTCATCTGGACTTCTGTAAGGCCTTTGATATGGTCCTTCACAACATTCTTGCCACTAAATGTGAGAGATACGGGTTTGATAGATGGACTGTTAGATGGATAAGAAACTGGCTGAATGGCCACGTCCAAAGAGTTACAGTTAATGATTCAATGTTCAAGTGAAAACCAGTAATGAGTGGTGTCTCTCAAGGGTCTCTGCTGGGACCAATACTATTTCATATCTTCATCAGTGACATAGACAGCAGGTCTGAGTGCACCCTCAGCAAGTTTGCAGATGACATCAAGCTTAGTGGTGCAGTTGATAGCTTGAGGGAAGGGACGCCATCCAGAGGGACCTTGACAGATTTGAGAGGTGGGCCCATGCAAATCTCATGAAGATCACCAAGGTCAGGAGCAAGGTCCTGCACCTAGGTCAGGGCAATCCCCAGTATGACTACGGACTGGATGATGAATGGATTGAGAGCAGCCCTGCAGGGGAAGACTTAGAACTACTGGTGGACAAAAGATTGGACGTGAGCTGGCAATGTGCACTTGCAGCCCAGAAAACCAAATGTATCCTGAGCTGCATAAAAAGAAGAGTGGCCAGCAGGTTCAGGGAGGTGATTCTTCCCCTCTACCCTACTCTTGTGAGATCCCACTGGGAGTACTGCATCCAGCTCTGGAGTCCCCAGAACAAGACAAACATGGACCTATAAGAGTGGGTTTAGAGGAGGGCTGTGGAAGTGATGACAGGGCTGGAAAACCTTTTCTAGGAAGAAGGACTGAAATAGTTGGGGTTGTTCAACCTGGAGAAGACTCCAGGAAGATCTTATTGCTGCCTTTCAATATATAGAAGGGGCTTATAAGAAAGACGGAGAAAGACTTTATGAATACTTATAGTAACGGGACAAAGGGGCAAGGGACAATGTTTTAAAACTGAAAATCGTAGATTCAGGTTGATTATAAGGAAGAAATTATTTGCCACGAGGGTGGTAAGACAATGGACCAGGTTGCCCGGAGAAGTTGTTGATGCCCCGTTATTGCAAGTATTCAAGATCAGGTTGGATGGGGCTCTGAGCAACTTGATCTAGTGAAAGATATTCCTGCTCATGGCAGGGGGGTTGGACTAGATGATCTTCACAGGTCCCTTCCAAGTCAAATCATGCTATGGTTCTGTGATTGATAGATTCTTTACTCCATACAGAATATCAGCTTGTTCTAAAGGTTCAGAAAGACACTGAGCCACATTTGTTATTATATTATATCTTGTGGATGGATTTATACCATGAGAAGTGGATGTTAAGTAATGTTAAATTAAAGTGATAGCTTTACTCACTTTTTTTTCCCTCTTGAGACCTACATAAATGACTGCATAAGATCCAAGAGACTGTAAAGTTATATGATTTTTTTTTTGTTTGCCTTGTTAACCTAAATGTACAGTGTGTCTAGTCATGTGTATAAGTGTGTCTAGAGTGTGTACAATGAACCCTCATATTAGAGAGATATCTGAGCTAATTCTAAGAAAGATAGCATGTCCACATAAATCAGCACTCAGCTATGCTATGTTTGATCCTAGGTGCAGCATAGCCTCTCATTAGAACTATCTACTCTCAGCACAGCATCATGCTGATGCAGCTGTGCAACTTTCAGAGCTAATTCATTTGGCACTTAGCTCAGGGATCACTGCAGTCTTGGGCATAGATGCGCACTGTCATTTGGTCAAATGAGTGAAGTTTTCATTCATTAGTTTAAATGGCCATTACATTTGGAAATTAGATAAATGATGAAAACTTTCAGATGCTGAGTCAAATTACTGTAAATATGGTCATGATTTTTGACAACTACCTGATTATTAACAGACAGCTAAACTCCAGAATAATTGCAGTCAAGCAATTTAGATCAACAGTTTCTTCCTGAGATATTATTTTGTTGGCTTTAGCTTTTAGCTGTATCCCTTGAGAAGTAGCCTCCTCAAAGCAAGTCCTGTATTCCAATATGGCACTTCAGGGTAGCATCTGTAGCCCTTTCCACATATTTACAGCAGCCAGGAACAACCTATCAATGCTATTTCAACATCAGCATTGACATGGCCATCTCTCACCCCTGTGCAAATGAGGGCAGCAGGGCAGGTAATTTACAGATGACTCGGTAAAACTACCTTTAAACTCAGCTGAGTATAAGTGGGAAAGGTGGACAAGATGTTTGCTGTCAAAGCCTGGAAATCTCTCTTTTCTATGCAGAGTCTAGTCTAGTCAATGGGAAGTATTCCAGTGACTACAGATATGGCACCTGATCTCAACCCTGGCAATGGATTCCATATAAAGATATATGTCGTAGTTCATCCCCGATCGGGATCAGACTACACAGTCTTTCTATCACTCCCCCCACCCTCCGAGAGAATAGGGGGAGATGATATAAGAAAAACAGCTCGAGGTTTGAGATAAGGACAGGGACAAATCCTTAAAGTTACCACCATGGGCAAAAACAGACTCAAATTGGGGAAAACTATTCATTTATTACTACAACTAGCAGGATAATGAGACAGAGAAACAAGATAAACCTCCTCCACCCCTCCCTCTTCCCGAGCTTAACATTTATCTCTACTACCTTCCCCCACCCCCAGAGCGGCACAGGGGGGAAGAGGGAATGGGGGTTGTGGTCAGTTCATCACGCGTTGTTGTACGCCACTGCTTCACAGTTGGGGGAAGAACTCCTCACATCCCTCCCCTGCTCCAGTGTGGGGTCCCACCCACACGCCACAGTCCTTCATGAAACTGCTCCAGTGTGGGTTATCTCTTCCACGGAGTGCAGTCTCTCCAGAACGGCTGTCCCAGCGGGCTGTCCACGGGTCACAGCCCCCTTCAGGCATCCACCTCCCCCGGTGCGGAGTCCTTCACGGGCTCCAAGTGGATCTCTGTTCCTCTGTGGTCCTCCATGGGCTGCAGGGGGACAACCTGCTCCACCATGGTCTTCACCACAGGCTGCAGGGGAATCTTGGCCAGGATCTGCATTACTCCTCCCCCTCCTTCTTCACTGACCTTGGCGTAGGCAGCTATTTCTCTCACAAGAAAAGTTCTTCACAACAGGCTGGCAGAAGCCTCTCAGAATCTCTTCACATCATCCATCTCCTCTCCTCTCCACCTCTTGCAGCCAGACCAGGCTGAGTCGGGCCCAGTCAGCTGCCTGGTGAGAGGCCAGAGGGTGAGGCCTGCAAGGCCCGTGAGGCCCCCTCTTTGCCTCTGCCCCCGCTCAGTTTCTTCATATTTTCTCTTTTTTGTCTGTTTTCCCTTTCTTAAATACGTTATCGCAGAGGCGCTATCATGGGACATTCTGCTACCAATCGGCTCAGCCTTGGCCAGCAGCAGGTCCGCCCTAGGCCCGGCCGAGTCCACTGAACAAAGGGGAACAACTTCTAGCAGTTTCCTACAGAAGCTACCACCTTAGGCCCCCCTCACTAAACAAAACCACAACAATATATAAACCACTAGCCCTAGATACGTTTAGCATGTCTATCTGTTGATTAAGTTTTCATTCATTTTCAATCATTTCACTAAATTCTATCTACTGGTTTAATCAGTGACCCTTTCATCAGAGATTTATTTACAAACAAACTCTGAGAAGTTTGACAGATGTTGCTCTTACAGAGATTGTTTTAATGGAACAAGCAAGCAAAGTGGAGGGAAGAAATACATGTTTGAGAGGTTTTAGTCTACACTTTATTGTTGTATACTATTTTAAAGACAAGCGAGCTCTGATTGTAGCCATAATGAGGCATTTATGTTCTAAGAATGGGATTTCCTAAAGAAGTTTAATACTATTTGTCGTAGTTTAGCCCCGATCCGGACCAGACTACGCAGTCTCTCTCTCACTCCCCCCACCCTCCGAGAGAATAGGGAGGCCTTAGGGGGGACCTTAGGCCCCCTTCACTAAGCAAAACCACAACACTATTCCCTTCGATATAAGTCAATTAAAACATCAGTATGTCCCACTGAAGTGTATAAACATACATCAGGGGAGATAAAAGAAACTACAAGGGAGGAGATGAAAGGATAGAGAAGGTAATGGCAGAGAAGGAGAGAAATAGACAGGCATACAAAACTGACTCTGCGGAGGGTTGTAATCCCTCCTCCTTTTTTTTCACAGCTGATATGTCTTGAGAACCTCCACCTACTGCTTAGCATCTCGTGAGTACCCATCAGTCTGTCAGTGTCTCTTTCTTTGCTGGCAGCTTTGTTATAGCTGGAGATCCTAGCCTGCAATTTATCAACAAGGATCAAACCAAGAAAACAGGAAAAAAAAGAGACTTGAAACACAAAGAGTTGTAGGAAAATGGGAGATCTATTCCTATGCTCATAGATCTTGAATGCCAGAAAAATTTATCAGCCATTTAGCCTGACCTCCTGTATAGCAAAGGACATAGAAGTGCACACTAATTCCCATGCAGTCAAGCCTCAGAAGTTGTGTTTAACTAAAGCATATCTACCAGAAATTCTTGAAACTACCTAAGGAATGCAGAATCCCACAGACAATGCAGTCATAGAATCATAGAATTGCAGAATACCAGGTTGGAAGGGACCTCAAGGATCATCTGGTGTAACCATTCTTGGCAAAAGCACAGTCTAGACAAGATGGCCCAGCACTCTGTCCAGCCAAATCTTAAAAGTATCCAATGTTGGGGAATCCTCCACTTCCCTGGGGAGATTATTGCAATGACTCATTGTTCTCATTGTAAAAAAATTTCCTCTTGTGTTCAATCAGAATCTCCTCAGAAGTAACTTG
This sequence comes from Tetrax tetrax, assembly GCA_009806455.1. NCBI lineage: Eukaryota > Metazoa > Chordata > Aves > Otidiformes > Otididae > Tetrax > Tetrax tetrax. The sequence goes on from WHYT01015680.1 coordinate 128,235, forward strand.
TACCCATTACCCCATATCTTTTCTATGTGACTCCTTGTAAAAAGGGAGTCTCCATCTTTCTTGTAGCCATCCTTTAAATACTGGAACATGCTGATAAGGTCTCCCTTAAGCCTTCTTTTCTCAAGGCTGAACAAACCTGATTCTTTCATCCTTTTCTCATATGGCAAGTTTTCAAGTCCTTTAATCATCTTTGTGACCCTTCTCTGGACCGTCTCCAGCCTATCCACATCCTTTTTGTATAGTGGGGACCAAAACTGAACACAATATTACAAGTGTGGCCTGGCAAGTGCTGAGTAGAGTGGGATAATGACTTCTATATCTCTGCTGGTTATGCCCTTGTTGATGCAATCCTATTGCTTTTCTTTGACGCAACAGCACACTGTTCACTCCTATTGAACTTATTGTCCATCAGAACCCCCCAGGTCCCTTTCCAAAGAGGTGCTCCCCAGCTGGGTAGATCTCAGCCTGTGCTACATTCCTGGATTCTGTTTTCCCAGGTGCAAAACCTTACATTTGTCTTTGTTGAACTTCATAAGGTTCTTGTTAGCCCACTCTTCCAGCCTATCCAGGTCTTCCTGCAGGGTGGCTCAGTTGTGTCCCTTCCTTTTTATGGACAAATGCCTGATAGATTTAAGATGAGGAAATGGTGAGATCTGAATAGAGCTAAACAACAAGAACACAGAACAAAGAGTGAGAAGGGCATTTTGTTTGCCAAAGTTGCACTTCTTTGTTCTGCAGAGATGGCTGAAAATTATCTGAGACCTTAGAAAAAGGTCTAAAGCTCCCGATGCTCCCTCTCGGAAGGTATGCTGTCTCCCAGGGGCTCATATCAGGGATGTCGCCAAGAGAATACCAAGCCTCATACAGCCCACAGACTATTATCTGCTACTGGTGTTTTATGTGGGGGCCAGCGACACAGCCGGCAGCAGCCTGAGAAACATCAAAAGGGATTTCAGGGCCCTGGGTGCAACAGTCAAAGATTCTGGGGTGCAGGTGGTATTCTTCTCAAGCCTCCTGGTCGAAGAGCAGGGACCTGAAAGGGCCAGACGTATCTGGCAAGTCAACTCATGGCTCAGGGAGTGGTGCTACAGCCAGGGCTTTGGGTATCTCGACCATGGGGCGTGCTTTGAGAAGCCCAGGCTGCTAGGGGCAGATGGCGTGCACATAACTCAGAAGGGGAATGACCAATGGCTTGCCAGACTCGTCCGGAGGGCTTCAAACTAGTGTTGCTGGTGGAGGGGGAGCACAGTTCAGCCCACGGCTGTCAGCATGGCACCAGTGCCAGCACCGAGGGTCCAGAAGCTGAGGAAGGATATCAGGTATGTGCAAATGAACTTAAACTGTGGTCCGAAAGAACTCCTGTCACTCCAGCCAGCAAGTCGGCTTTGTCAGGGGCCCAGCTGAAGTGTCTCTATACCAATGCACACAGCATGGGAAATAAACAGGAAGAACTGGAGATGCGTGCACATGAGCAGGGCTACGACCTTGTTGGCATCACAGAGTGGGATGACCTGTACAACTGGAGCGTCAACATAGAAGGGTATAGGCTTTTTAGAAAGAACAGGCAGGGAAGACGAGGAGGGGGTGTCGCTCTCTATGTCAGCAACCGGCTGGAGTGCGTGGAGCTCCGCCTGGGGATGGAGGAGGAACTGACAGAGAGCTTATGGGTCAAGATCAGAGGATGGGGACGGACAGGGGACGTTACAGTGGGGGTCTGTTACAGGCCGCCTGGCCAGGAGGACAGAGCAGATGAGGCACTCGATAGCCAGACAGGATCAGCCTCACAGTCACAAGCCCTGGTCCTCATGGGGGACTTCAACCACCCTGACATCTGTTGGAGAGACAACATGGCAGGGCACAGGCAGTCCAGGAGGTTCCTGGAATGCGTGGATGGTAACTTCCTCCTGCAGGTAATAGAGGAGCCAACAAGGAGGGGTGCCATGCTTGACCTTGTGCTCACCAACAGTGAGGAACTGGTGGGGGATGTGAAACTGAAGGACAGCCTTGGCTGCAGTGACCATGACACAGCGGAGTTCAAGATCTATGGGGCAGCGAGGAAACTACGCAGCAAGCTCTCTGCCCTGGAATTCAGGAGAGCAGACTTTGGCCTCTTCAGGGACCTGATGGGCAAAGTGCCATGGGAGGTGGCCCTGGAGGGAAGAGGGGCCCAGGAAAGTTGGTCCACATTCAAGGAGCACCTCCTCCAAGCTCAGGAAAGGTGCATCCCGATGAAGAAAAAGTCAGGCAAAAAGGCCAGGAGGCCAGCGTGGATGAGCAAGGAGCTCCTGGACCAACTGAAAGTGAAGAGGAAAGCCTATAGAGGGTGAAAGCAGAGACAGGTAGCCTGGGAGGACTACAAAGAGACTGGGCGAGCGGCCAGGGATCGGGTGAGGAACTGGCGGATGAAGCCACTGGCCATCATATTTGAGAAATCGTGGTAGTCTGGTGAGGTCCCCGATGACTGGAAGAGAGGGAACATAACCCCCATTTTTAAAAAGGGGAACAAGGAGGACCCAGGCAACTACAGGCCAGTCAGCCTGACCTCTGTGCCTAGCAAGGTCATGGAGCAGATTCTCCTGGAAACCATGCTAAGGCACATGGAGAGCAAGGAGGTGGTTGGTGACAGCCAACATGGCTTCACCAAGGGCAGATCATGCCTGACCAACTTGGTGGCCTTCTATGACAGGGTGACAGCATCGGTGGACAAGGGACGAGCAACGGATATCATCTACCTGGACTTGTGCAAAGCTTTTGACACTGTCCCACACGACATCCTTCTCTCTAAACTAGAGACATGGCTTTGATGGACGGACCATTTGGTGGATAAGGAGTTGGCTGGATGGCCGCACTCAGGGACTGGTGGTCAACAGCTCAATGTCCAAGTGGAGACCAGTCATGAGTGGCATCCCTTAGGGGTCCGTGTTGGGCCCAGCCCTGCTCAACTTCTTTCTTGGCGACACGGACAGTGGGATAGAGTGCACCTTCAGCAAGTTCGCTGATGACATCAAGCTGTGTGGTGCCGTCAACACTCTGGAGGGGAGGGATGCTGTCCAGAGGGACCTGGACAGACTGGAGTGGTGGGCCCGTGCCAATCTCATGAAGTTCAACCAGGCCAAGTGCAAGGTCCTGGCTCGTGGCAATCCTAGGCACAAATAAAGGCTGGGCGGAGAATGGATGGAGAGCAGCCCTGAGGAGAAGGACTTGGGAGTGCTGGTGGATGAGAAACTCAACATGAGCCGGCAATGTGCCCTTTCAGCCCAGAAGGCCAGAAGGTGGTGGATGCCCCATCCCTGGAAACATTCAAGGCGAGGTTGGATGAGGCTCTGAGCAACCTGATCTAGTCGGGGATGTCCCTGCTTCTTGCCGGGGGGTTGGACTAGATGACCTTTGAAGGTTCCTTCCAACCCTAACCATTCTATGATTCTATGACTCTAAAACTGAATCAATGAAAGAAACGTGTTCAGATTTAATTATATGTTATTGAACAAGGCACAGAAAGGGTAAAACTAAGCCACAAGCCTCAGTTTACTGAATGAATATATGTGACAGAAGCACATTTAAAAATTAACCTTTTTAAAGTTTTATTAACTTTATGAAGTTAGGAAAATTCATGTCATGAGCTACAAAGTGGCAGACTATTAGAAATCTCTGGGACCTGTGCAGCTCATTTTCTACATGTTTCTGAAAAAAATCCTTCTCTGGTTCAGTTGGCAGCTGTGAATAAAAAGTTACATGTGCACATGTATGTTAGATATCTTTTAATCATCCTCTTCAAAAGTTTCATGGAATAACACCACTGTCATGTCAACCAAGGATATATTCAAATCAAAGATGCCACATCATGCAACGGTTGTATGTGCAGACATAGAGAGACTCAAAAATAGAGGATACTTAGGAAGAAACCTAAATAATGGAGTCCCCAACATAAGAAGGACATGGACCAGTTGGAGAGGGTCCAGAGGAGGGCCACGAAGATGATCAGAGGGCTGGAGCACCTCTCCTATGAGGACAGGCTGAGAGAGTTGGGGCTGTTCAGCCTGGAGAAGAGGAGGCTCCGGGGAGACCTGATAGCAGTCTTCCAGTACCTCAAGGGGGCCTACAGGAAAGATGGGGACAGGCTGTTCAGTAGGGCCTTTTGTGATAGG
>WHYT01015681.1:0-50980 GCA_009806455.1 Tetrax tetrax
TTTTTTTTTTTTTTTTTTTTTTTTTTTTTTTTTTTTTTTTTTTTTTTTGCAGGAACATAATTTAGCATGATTCTCCACAGAACAATTTGCATGGGATTACCCACAATGCATTGCATTATGGTAATACACTTCAACCTCTGCTGTATATTAGACTGACAGTGTTAAAAATCTGTCAAAAGGAAAAATAAGTGAAACAGGAAAATGATGATGTAAGACAGAACAGTAAACATTCTGCGCTTGTGTAATCTGCCAAAATTCAGTGTAAAATTGGCCTGGGAAAGAGAACAAGAGTATTGTGCTCTCAGAACAGCTTTAGGGAATGTTCCCAGCTCAAACAGAAAACAATACCTGACTGAGCTATGGATGTAATCACAAAGGAATGGAAAGTACAACAAACCAGAACTAAGAGCTGAATAGGAGACAAGGAGAGATCATCTTCATTTCTTTGATTTCCCACCAGGTAGCAACCTGGAGGGAATATTCCCTCTTGCACATCCAAGAATGGTTCGGTTCACTGCGCTTCACCACACACGTTCACTCACACTCTGCCTTCTGCTTCTCTCCAAGCACTACTGCGTCTTCTGATGCTGGTAGTGATCCCTAATAGATCCTGGGCAGCCTCCATGTTCAAAAGCAGCCATCCTGAAAAGCTGAGCCCCAGGGCTATATCAGTCTCAGAATCCAGACTACCAACACATCTCCTTCCTGCAGCCACAGATGGCCATTCAGCCCTTCAGCAGGCTTCACCAAGGGAACAAAGACTCTCTAACATTTTCTAGCATTGGTCTTGCATGTTCCCATAGGAAATAGTCGCAGGAAAATAGTATCAAGTGTAACTCTGCCCTTCAGTCAATTCCACACACTGTTTTCCTAGTAATTCAAGTAATCACGTATCACTCCTCAAATCCCTAATTGAGGAATAAGTCTGTTTTGGAATCCAGTGAAGAGTCATTTAACTGTCCAGGAGACTTTTCTGCAAAGCCCTCAGACAAGCAAGGGGAATGGATGCTAAGGGGGGGAACCAGGCACAGGGCTGGTCCAGGGGAAGGGATACAGTGAGCAGCAGTATTTTCCACCTAGGTCTTTTCATTAATTCTCTCAAAGCTAAGTAACAGAACAATGAACAAAACAAGGGATGAGGCCAAATTATATTTGCTGAAGAGGAGTTATAGAGATTAGTGTATTAATAAATCAAGACAACAATGTCAGTAAGGGCCTGACCTTTATTCCTGCCCTGGTAACAGCTTTGTCCCTGGTGACTACGGCTTGCATGCTAAAGCCATTTAGATACATCCCCCAATTAATCGCAGGATACCCTCTGGGAGATAGGAGAGCAGTACTGCAAGTAGGGATGCTGATTCAGAGGAGGAGTAACCTCGTCAAAGGCACCTCATCAAGGGCATTGGCAGAGCTAGGGAGAGAGCCCACAATTCTCTTCACCTCTCAGTGCTAGCAACAAAAATTGTTTGAAGCTATTATTCTGGAATTTTCTATATTTTCTTTTTTTTATTTAAAAAAAAAAAAAAATCAGACTAACAAGAAACAAATATTGTTTCAAAAAAAAAAAAAAACCAAAAAGCAAAATGCACCAATCCCAAAACTAAAGAAAGGAGTCTGTTTGAAAAAGAACTTGTGTCTTTTTTTGTAATAAAACAACAGCAATACATGACGCTCACTCACACAAAATGACAGCTGCTGAAAGCAGGACATCAGTCAGATCTTCAGTTACCCCCTGCCTCTCCCCTTTCTCCTGAGACTAAGTCCTTCCCTCAGGCAGATTACCTGCCCATACCCATACTCTGAGGAGCCTGAATTCCTTCACTTAATGTCTGTCACACAGCAGGTTCACTCTTGGCTTTTTGAGTACCAGCCCAAGGACAGACAGGTCCAGCAAGCCTCTGAGCACCACTGTCACTCTAGCAAAGAATCGCCAGTCCGTAGATGCAGCTGGATGGCAGAAGACAAGGTGGAGAAGGAGCTGCTGCTGTCCCGACACAGCAAGGATAGACAAGGGTGGAATCTAGATGGGCTTTCAGGCAGTAGGAGGACTAAAGAGCTGCATGAGTTCAGGAAAGACTGGTGATGCTCAAGGATGGCAGCAGAAAGACTCAACATTGGAAGATGTCTGCATCTATCAGAATAGCTGTTATTACAGCAACTGAGAACTTGAATCTGTTTTTACCTCCCAAGCAAAAGCAGCAAACATAACTGCCCATCAATCTTGCCCACAGGCCCCATCAGTCTGGACTCTTCAGAGAGTCTTCTGGACTTCACCTTGGACCTGCCTCGTCACTACAGACCTGCCAGATAATTGCTAGGCTGACCCCAGTCATCTTCACTGGACCTGATCCTGATTCACTGACTTGTGTTTCTGGCTTGACCTTGGACTTGCTTCATCACCATGGACTTGTCTAGTGAACTGAGCTCTTGTTTGAACTTGACTATCCTTCACAGGCCTGGCCTGCTCACCTTGCTCAGCAGCAGTGGGAGGGGGTCTTGGCTGGCAAGGAGGGACCTCTGGTATTAACTCCATTTCTCCCATTGCGATCACTTGCCTTAATTCTTTTCTCCTTAATTCTTCTTTTTAATTTGGAGTACAGACACTTCAAACTGTCCATCTCATCCCCAGATGAGCAATAGTGCAGAAGCTGTAGCCTGGACAAAAGAAACTGGTTCCTCAACCTGTCTGTCTATCAGTAGCTGAGCTGAACCCGCCTGTCCCTTCCACTTCAGCTGTACAGCCCTTCGCGTTCAGTTCTGATGTTGGAGAAATCTCAGACAAGAAGGGCAATAATGTTGAAGACGGCTGGTCTAGCACATACTCGGCTTTCTCCCACCCTCCTCTATATAGAGGTTACAACATCTAAACCACAGCCAGATTAAGACCAACTTCACCGCATTACATAACACTTGTCTGACACCTTCCTGTCCATAAGTACACACATCACCTCTCAACCATCATATTTTAATTTGGTCAAAAAGCTTTCCAGAACAAATAAACCTGTTAACTTTAGGTGCCAAATTAATTTTTGTTAAAGCCAAGAGGGTTACCTTATGTTAGAATCCAGTTACAAAAATAGATTTCTTCTTCCCTTGCTATTGTTGGCAAACATTAGTTCTAGTGAGAGAAGCTATTTCTGGACTTTTATTGGCAAGTCTTACATTCAGAAACTAAAGGAAGGAACTGACAGACAGTGGAAAAAATATTAGACGTAACTTTCAAGAAATACCAGTTATCTGCCAAGGACTTATGCACATTTCTCTGGGGAGGAGGGAAATAAAAAAAAAAAAAGCACAACCAAAAAAACCCACCAACCAAAACAGCCACCAAAACCACAAAAAACTGCAAAAGCTTTATTAACAGCTACTAGTAGAGGTCACATCTGTGAGGATCAGTGCCAGAAAAGGTACAAATAGAACTTTCTCTGTCTCAGACTGACAATTGACTTCATGGTCACTGCCACAGATGCCCTATTATATTCATTTCATTTGTGCATCTTCTTTTGCAGAGGAAAACTCTCTGCTTCTTAGTACAAAATGACTGCTAAACACGACTGAGGTAGAGTTTCTAGCAGATTTTTGTACATTGTATTATCTCCTGCTTGGGCTGAAGTGCACTCATCAGGCACGCTCATACATCTGTGCATACACACACACGCGATCACAGATGCTCAAGAACACATTTCTAACACTCGGGTATCACAACAAAGATCACCCATTCATAAATACACAATTAAAATATGTTCATGAGACACACCAGTGCACGTTTGCACCCTTGGACTGTATCCTCACTCAGTCGTAGTCTTCCACCAACACACGTCCTACCTTGCACTCACAAACACTCACAGCACAAACACTCTTGTAATGTGTCATTCATGAAAGTATAGGCAGGTAGCTAAACGGAAACACAGAGATTCATATCTTTTTCTCTTGTAAATTGTGCACATTGTCTTCATGCATTTATTAACACCGCTAATAAATTCTAGTAATTAGTGTTATAATAGGAAAATGCAAGAATGCAGCTCTTAGTCCTTTATAAAGTGAATTAATTACACCCAGGAATACCTATCACCCCCAATACATACAAAGAGATAGCACAGAATTGTTTCTCAGGCATTTGCTTCAGTTTAACCAGCATTCATTCATCAACAAGCCAAGAAACAACACAATAAAAATGACTAAATGGAAACATAAAAATTATGCCCTTTTACACAGAGCCAAGCTGAGCAGTACTATTACCCAGACTCTTCTAGATTCCTAATGAAAATTAAAAAAATGATTGGCAAATGATTTGGGAAAAATATACCCTGTTCTTTTTTGCTTCTTTGTCTGTATGTGAACATAGTACACTTGATAGCAAGCAATGGATTATGCAGGCTCTGTCGTGCATAACCATAAACCTGCGCTGTGCTTTCTGTGACTCATTGATGCTATCCATGCCCTGCTCATCCTCCTCCACCCTGCAGTCTCTGCCGCTCTAGTTTCAGACTGGAAAACACAACAGATCCTACCTTCAGCAGTCCCAGCTCCACCACTATGGATTTCCCCCTGCAGTTCTCCTAAAGCCACTCAGTCAGTTTATAGCCAAGGAATGGAAATACAAATATTCAGCTACTGAAAACATTCAGATCCACCTGTGACTGAACATCTCCTTCCCTTTTGCTCTGTTCAACTCTGCAGCCTCTCTTCTGCATCCAAAACCCACTAAGGATTATGTGCAATCAGCAAAGACAAACTCTTAATTCAGTCCTTACACATTCTTCTACCAGGTCAGTAAGAGCTGTGGGCACATCCATTCACAGGGGCAAAACGTTCACTCATAGGCAAACAGCAAGCTTGCAGAGGCAGGTTACAGGAGTTATGTGTGAAATTATCCTCTCTATGTACCCTACTGCTGATTTTCCCTCCAAATGGAAAGCAAATTCTACACAACTTTAGAGACAGAGTTCTTGATATAACAAGTAATTTTGTGCTGTTGCACATAAGTGTGCCGTGTGTCACAGAGAAAATAAAGATCTTAAGGATTTGGTTTTTCTTTTTATTTTTTCCCCTTTCCTTTTAAATGCAAGCACATATACATGAGATGTATTTTGGGGTTATGCCAAGCCTCTGTAGCATTGACACAGAAATATTACAGGTAAAACTTCTGATTATCTCCGGAGTGTTTTGGCTGTCTCAAAGAGAAGGCCTTCAGTTACTGATTCTGCCTTTCTGGAAGCTTTCTAAGGTTTAGCTTCTGGATGAGGACTTATGACGTCTCACATTTAATTCAGTTTATCATAGCTATACACTCCCAAGTGAAATCAGTGGAACTGACTGGAAAGAGTAGGGATACTTAATGAAGTACCTTGGGGATTGAAATATCTGTTGCTCAATGTTCATGAAAGAAAAATCACTTCAAAATTTTACCCTCCCTTATTTCAACCAGTCAGCATCTCCAGCAATGCCAGCCTGACCTTAAATGCCATCTGGACTGTACTTACGTATTCTGAGCAGGCCTAGAAGAGCCACATGCTTCCCATTCTTGGAACGTATGAGCAGATAATAAGCCAGATCTGTACTACAATTAATTTGATCTCTCTTCAGGCTGTCCCCTCTTTTAAGAACATTTTCACATGAATTAATAAGTCTACCTGAGCTTTTTCTCTCCCAGAGCCCATCACGAAAGATTATTCCAAAGAGACATAGAAAATACTGATAAGATTTCTCCTCCTTTCTAGCAAAGAACTCATGGAAGATATCATTCATGCTACACCAGTCAACAATGGACACTAAAATGTCAGCTGAATACCCTGATATCGTGTCTGCCCTTGTAATCAGTACCAAAGGTACGAATAACAAATTGTTATTTACACATCTATGGAGTACTGAATATCTCTGAATCAACAGGCTGAGGGGATCCAACTCCACATTTCCAGTTGAAATGGTCTTGCTTTGTCCTGTCCTCCCCTGTCACAAAATCCATCCATGTTGTTTTAATTCTCAAGATGTTTATGCTGAGAAAGACATCTCTAAAGAACTGTGGAAGAAAGGCGAGAAGAGTCAAAGACAACACAGTGTGTTCTTTTCAACCTTTTTAAAACACGATGAACAATAAGGAGAAAACATTACAAGGCATATACAATGCAGCAGGTAACATCAGCTTAAAGAAACAGTACTGACGGGAGTTGCTTGTGCTGTTTTGCTTTCCACGACCTTGGCACCCCTCAAGTCAATAAGGTGTCACTGAGCTGGGCTGTGTAGCGTGAGGCGGCTGCTCTACCGTTCTGCTCCAATCTCAGCTGGAAGAAGGGATGGGACAGGGCCTCAGAAGGTGTTCATCTCCTCCACACATGGTAGCCCACAGGACAGCAATACGTGCTCAAATGCCAGCGTTGGGAGCATGCTGTCCTTCAGCAGGCTTCATTGCAATGCTCTGCACTGCACTCCACATCTCTGCTCTAATTAGTTACAGATGTAAAGGAATTGAAAGACAGGTTTCACCTCTAGCTTCGCATTTACTAAAAGGTGAATTTTTCCTGTGAACAGAGATATCAGAAGCTAATGAAATCCGAACCCTATCATTGCTGTGTGCATTTTCTTTTTCAGTCTTCAGTTTGAAATGAGCTCCCTTTCCCCTTCAGAGGCTACTACAGACTCCCACATGCGCTATGCCAGAAAGATTTAGCAGGAAAGCTGAGGGTTATGCATCTCTGCCTCCAACCCATCCTACCAACACTAGCAACTGTGAAGGTGTCACGTGAAAGCAGAAAGCTGCACGGTCCATCATCATTTTAGCTGCACCTAGCCCAATATAGACCGACAAGTAGCCCCATGTGCTATTACACATGTACACAAAAGACATACACACTTGTATTTCAAGCAGTAAATACTGATGCCAGTTACATGTGTTTCATGTTCTGTCTATAAGCAGAGATAAATATACAAAGCCTTGTGCACAACTTCTTCCAAGCATAACATACAAACACATCCTCTAGTGTGTATACAACCACAGCTAGCTACAGCATTTACAAAACCACTTGGAAAGCACAATTATGCACATCCTACTACTCACCGGTGCTAACATGCCATTACAAACTTGCATTCTCATGTCTGTACTCAAACACACACCCTTCCTGACCCCCACCTCTAGGAATGCAAGACGCCTGGGAATCAATAACCGCTTACAGCCCCTCAATCCAACACTGTCAACTTTGTTCTCCCCTGTTTACAGTGACAGACAAGCGGACTAAAGATAGAGGACATCAGTATGCAGGGGAGGAGAGGTGGGCACTGTATCAGCATAAGAAGTAGGCAGATGCTGCCGAATCCAGGAGATGCTGTTCTTGCCTCCTGCAGCCAACTGAGCAGAGCTGCCACTGTCCCAGAAACCTTCTGCTTTATTCCCAGGACATCAGTGCAACCAAATAGAACAGAATAGGGCAATAACCACAGGCCATTTTCCTGAAATAATATAGTTGTACATAAGATTAAAAAATAACCTAATTCTTATCTGTTTCTGAAGCCTGAGCAATGATCTTGTCTGCATAAAGATGTGCTACGTGATCAGTGTCACACCAAAACAACTTGGTGCCGTATCCTGCAGAGGAGACAGCATAAAACTAAATACACTTCAGGCACAGCAGGTCGCTTTTAAAATCGTTAAGGTGCTTTGCTGACCTTTTAAAGTGAATGAGCATGCAAATGCAGTGCACCTGAGTACAGTCAAAATCTCTGCCAATGGATTTCAACAAACTTTGCAGCACCCCGAATAACCAAAAAGCTGTCAGTATTCCCAAAGTCTGACATGAGCTCTAATCATGTATCTTTGTCACAGCCTCACCTGTGCAACCAGCATCTGAACATCCCAGAGATACTCAGTCTTGGCTCACAACACAGGCTCGTTCTTACAACCCTGAGTTTCTCACTGTATCTATATTTAGAGGTCTCACTTCTGCATTACGAACAAATCCTATTATGTCAGTCCTGGATCTCTCCTGGGCAGACACCAGCATTAATATAAATATAATTATGGTTGTTTAATAAATGTATGATGTCTGCCCATCTATCTCGTTAAATTAACCACAGGAGTGAATTTTGTATTAGTCCTGACAAGGCCCATTTTCAAAGCTGACATTTAATACCAGTCCCTAGTACAAATCATACTTCAGGGTACACAAATCAAAGGATTTGGCGAGTATCTGTGAGGACTGAATATGTGAAACCATAGAAGCAGTTTTGGTGGCTAGCTGCAGGTATCCAGTCTGTGCAACACATTGATCAATCAGATAAGAAATTAAAGCCATTTTGGTGTGCGTGGAGGTTAGTGGGGTTGTGCTTGACCCAGATAAAGCTTTAACTTTGACCCCTGGAAGCCCTTCCAATCACCAAATGTACTGGCTTGATCAGAAAAGCGGCCTTTCTGTCACTCTTTCGGAGCCAGCCTGAGCCCTGCTTTCAGATCCCATTTATTTCATTCTCCCTCAAGGGAAAAGACAAAAGGGCTGCTCTTAAAAGGTCATTGCAAAATTGGTGTCCAGCTGCCTACTGCAAAATCCATGTGGAGCATCAGACTGCAGGGGACAGAGAGCCCATCACATGGCACAATAATTCCTTTCATCTTTGGTGGAAAGGTTCCTTGAAGTTGAACAGGCTGCAGTGTTGACTTCAGGAGCCTGTTCACTTGGGTGCAGGACACCTGAAGGTTGTGAGCAAGGTACCAAATTATTCAGGCCTATTTATGTTATTATAGGGCCATCTCTCCTCTTCTCCATCATTGCCAACCAGAGAGGCACATACGCTCTGGGTCATCATGACATGGTTACACAGCCCTTCTCCCTGACTCAGATAACAGGCAGAGCCAAGCCTATTACTTCTCAAGGCTAGGAAGGAAAAATATAAGGAAGGCAATAAAAATGGGACTGAAGGTGTAACACAATGGAAAAAGAGAGTGGCAAGGTAAATACCTCCAGAAGTGCTAGACTCCTCCTCTGCTGTTTTCATGTGGAGTTAGCATTTCAAACTAAATATTCTTCTCTCTCAACTTCCAACTATCTTATAAGATAAAAATCATCTTATAAACTACTAGCTTCCCCTCCAAAACAGAACAACTCTCTGCACCTGCAATTTGCTGACCAACAGCCTTTGAAGGCTGAGTAGTATCCTATGGCAAAAGCAAATCCATATATCCATTTTAAGCTGTATTTTATAAAATAAGTAAATAAGTGAACTCCAGCAGGAATAAGCTACTGTAAAACGGACAACATTTCTGGGCTTTTTTAGCCCCAGTTCCACATAGCTGTACTTCTCTCTCAAACTCATCTGCAATATCTTTACCATTTGTGGGGCAGAGTGGACAGACTGAATAAACATGTCTTACAGATGCCAAATCCAGAGTAGATACATAGGGTCCTAAAAAGGAAGCGTGTTGCCTCTGACCTAATAAATCCCAGAGGAAGAAGTGATAAGGGGAATGACAACGAGTATTTAGCATCATCATCATTAAGAACATCCAGAGAGTAACATACCATAATCTTTGGAAAGACTAACAACATTATGAGTGGAAAAAAAAAATAATCTCTGACACATGAAAGATACTACTTTAATAAAGACATCTGTTTAACAATGTTAGCAATGCAATAATTCCTATAATAGCGTTCTAGAGCTAATTTTCTACTTATGGTACCAAATACTTTCTTAATGTTCTTAGTACTGACTGCCATGAATTTTTTACTTTTTAGCTTCTTATATCCATTTCCTACATTACATTGGCTGGTATCTATTTTCCCCATTTCCTTTGTTCAGAGACAATAAATTCATGCTCTTATCCCTCAGAAGATTATTTTCATCAGCTACATTTAGGAAAGTGACCTCTACTGTTGTTTACTCATTACATTCAGAAATACTAGTAAACAATTAGTGCTAACAAACAAGAAACTGAGACTGAAATAACAGTTTCTTACTATAATCAATCATGTAGATTTTTCATCAATATTATGATTCACTGTCCTCTACACTCCAATTATTGCCTTTTCTTTGCTCCTAAACCAGGATTAGTCTTAACTGGATATGTCGTCAATTCCTGATTAGAGAATTGTGCCTTTTTGGATAGGTAACAAAATCCTTTTAAAAAAGGACTTAGTTTTCTTTCATAACACTTCTGTATATTTTTTCTCTCTTGTGGTCTGCTTTACCTATAATATTTCCTCAGCTCTGGAAAATCAGCCCTTATTAAGGAAAAAATATACATGAACACATGTTAATAGGAACAGTGTCCTCTGCCAATATTAAATGTAATTGGGTCATGATCACTGGTGTCTAGGTAACCACAAACTCCCACGCCAAAGATTAATTCATCCTTTCCTATTATAATGTAGTCCAAAATAGAGTTACACTGGATACAACATCTTTTGTGTTAGAAAATAATAATCTGTAACGTCTTGAATCTTTAGCAGTATTTACTGCTGCCACATGAAATCTTGGGTAACTCTCTGAAGCTGAAGCCCATAGCTACACACTTACTCCTTACATACTGGATACAAGTACTTATGAGGTAACTTATCCCATTTTCTATTTTGATTCAGTGTGCCAAGCAGGCTCATTTTATAGAATTTGTCAGCATATCTGCAATAAGCAGATCTGAAATATCAGTAAACGAAGATGTAACAGACTCATTCCCCCCTCCATCCCAGGAACACCTGCTTACTACCCTTTCTGTCCTTCCCAAGCAGGGGGTAAACCAGTATCTGGAGATTTTGAAATTCCAAAAATGTACTTTTCCTAGCAGATTTCAATACAGCCAATTACATTATACTTCATCAGCAAGATCTTTCAATTGCTCATTACTCAGATGCTTAACTATAGTATGTAGATGTTTGAGAAATATATTCCTTCTGCAGTTTTTCCCACACTGGATCATTCTTTATGACAAGCTATTTGAGTTTGAACTGCATTTGTTTTCATAGAGCTTGCCTTTTTTTTTTTTTCTTTCCCCCTCCTGCCTCCACTTCATTATTATTGTTTTCCTTCCTCCAAAGCGCAAGGGCCCTCATCCAGGTGATCTCCATGACCACTGGAACATGGCTCACTTCTCCAAAACATCTATTATGCAACCAGTGGTTGTGTTCCATCTTTCCCTTCTTCTCTTATTTACAGCTTTAAAAAGCTCTCTAAGAAAATCACTGAGATTTCTCTTTCCTTTCCATCAAGAGCCTTGAAGTATTCTATGATACACCATTCCATCTATTACTCTGGCATGTTTTTCTGACATGCTTCATCCAAACTTGCCTTTTTAGCTTCCTCATTTGCTCTAGGCAGACAATGCACTGTCACATTACATGTTTGTTTCCTCCTCTGCCCGCTTTTAAGGCTCACTTATGACAGCTACTTAAAAATATCTCAATTTTTTTTTTGTTTTATACCAAAATGCATTCATCAAAGATATCATTCTAATTCTCTATATGGCAGTAGCTGTCTTAAGTATCTGAGAGAAGAATATCACACATCAGCATTGAATGTCTCCAAATTCTTTTTCTTCTCATGGCTGTAAGTAACATTTTTATTTTTTTTTTTAATTTCTACTATCTTCAGTGTCCTCATGTCTGATCCTTCCTCTCTTATGGCATGCATGCAAACAGTTTCTGAATCATCCCTGATGTCTGCATTCCTGCAGGTTATATGCTGTGCTGAAATGTCTCGTTCTAGACCACACCCCTTCACTTGTAGATCTCCCACCATCTGGCAGTAAAATGCATCAAAAATTTCTTCCTTGGACAAAAGTTAGAATATAGCTCATCCAAGGCAGATCACAGCAGTTTTATTCTTCGTCATCCCTATGCATTATGCAGTATAGAGTCTTACCTAAAGATAAACAATAAAATTCCAAACTCCATCCAAAACTCTCTTGCGTATTAAACTCTCTCTGCTGTCTCAGAGTTCATCCAGCATAAGCATACTCTTACTTTACAAGTATAAGTTTATCACATACAGAAGCACATTTTTCTGCTCTGTTATTCAGAATTAAAGTGTTTGCAATTCAGTTTGGCTTAATTTACTTTAGAAATTAGTTAAGCCAAATTTAATTAGGGCCTTCTTAATTCTGCTTCACAGTGTTGACATGTAGCTTAATGTGGTTTAGCACAGGACTTTCCACTCACACCTTTAGCTACTTCAGAGGCACTTTCCTGCATGTTCTGATATAGACAAACTATTAAAGAATTCTGTCTGTTTAATTAATGACCAAAAAAGATTGAAAGGTGACTTGGTTGCATCCTGTAAGTACCTTTAAGAGAAAAAAAACGACAAGACTAAAGGTCTTTCTAAACTAGAAAAGAAAAATAACAAGAATGCAGCTGAAAACAGCAAGCAGATGAATTTAAATTAGAATAAGGCAATAATATTTAATAGTAACTGACCCCTGGAACAAAATATCAGGCAACTAGATGGATTTCCAATCATGCAATGTTCTTAAATCCAGTCTGGATGTTTTTCTACAAAACCTATTTATACAAACACAGCTTACCGGACTGACAAGAGCAGGAGAACTAAGTCCCCTTTGCTCTTACTATGACATTGATATATTGGTCAAGTCTTCCATCCAGACTCGAGACTTCTGCTGCTGAGTCCTGGTTCATATACCACCACATGCCTGTATCTCACACATGCGGTTGCAGCACGCTGTCCTCTCTGCTACTGCTGATTCGAGATTCCCTACCACCTCCTTCCAATGTCTGAAGTCACAGAAAGGAGAAAGGCTGTGGAGCTGTGCTACATAGAAGGGAGGCTACTACTGTCCTCAAGGAGCTGTGATAGAAGCAGATTCTCAGGTTGTGGGATCATGCAATACCAACCTTCTCCAGATGGAAACCTGACCCTACTCAAGGACAAATCCCCTGCACAGCACACTCAACAGACATCCCTGTATTTTTTTTGATGTTTAGAACACCAGGCAAGGGCACATATTGTGATTTAAGACAAAAGAAATTATCAGTACCCTGTCAGTGAAGAAGGAATTTAGTAAGTCAAGGTAGAGGAATAACAGTCAGTCCTGGTATACTGAGTAATTTGAAACAAGTTTTCAGCGGGGGGGGGGGCAGGGAAGGAGGGGGAAGATAACATAACATAATTAATACAAAAGTTTGGCATACATGAAAAAATAAATCAGGATTGGAAACAAAACAAAGAAAGATAGCAAAGAGACAAGAGCTGGGTGGAGCCACAATGCATCTACAGATTTTGAGACTGGAGACAATGAATAGACCACCTAATCTGATTTTAGAGGAGACCAGACCAGGGGATCTGGGAGCAGGTAATAAGGATGGCAGTGAACAGGGGATAGAGAGCTGACAGACAAAACAGCCTGGGAACTACCGCAGCCGTGGGAAGCACATCTTACAAGGATACAGCAACCAGCAGCGAGTCAGAACAGAGAAAGAAGGGAGATGAGATTTCAATATCTAGCTTACATTTAATGTTGGACAGCAAACACATATTTTGGACATCAACTAGTGGAATTCACTGGTGCAGGAAGCTGTGTCTGAGAAGAGATTATGAAAGGGGATGAGAAAGTGCCATAATTATTCACAGAGAATGTAACTCATTATTTCAAGGTTGCAATAATGATAACCAGGCCTCATGCTGCCATGTATAAAGAGGAGGAGAGGCAGGTCAGGCTGGTAGGATTATTTCCATGTCTTAGTGTAATTGAATCAGCTGCATTACAGGCTGGTTTTGTTCTCTTCTGAGCCATGAGGAAGCAGGCTCTGTATGAGGCAGGATACCTGATTATATGGACCAATGATCTGATCCAGCACGGCAAATGTTACCATCCTAAGAGGAGCAAAATCAATCTTCGCAGAAAATCCTGTGTGTGAAAGACTTAGAAATTTAGATGCTTCTAAAATCCACGTGGAGTGAAAGACAAATATGGCTCTTTTAGTCTGTGCTTTTGCCACCTCTCCATTCTTATTTTCCATGCCTGAGGAGTTCATGATTAGACTAGGAGCTTCATCAAAGGGCAATTTTCAACTGCCAAATAGATTTGTACAATAAATCCACACGGGGCCAGATTAACAAGCAAGAGAGACATCAGAAATCAAAAAGCTAGCTGCTGTAATTCCACAGAAAACTTGAAAGGATGACGTGCGATGATATTTGGACTTTTAAAGGGACACCATTGAAATATTGCAGTTAGTTTTCATTAGGAATGCTGCTTTTCTATCCCTTATCCTTCCCAAGAGTTTTTTTCTTTAGCAGACTGAAATCCCATGAGCATTCAAGGTCATGCCATTCAGGATTGCTTAGTGGGTTTCAAATAGAACCATAACATTTCATCCAGAAAAATCACATACACGTGCATTTCACTGCATTTATCTGATTTGTGTCACCACTCTAATATTTATAATAGAAAATTAAAAATAGTCTTTAACCATCTAGTTTGATTCATTTCTGTGGTTTTCTGTTTGCTCTGATAATTTGTACTGTGAACATAGCTAAGGCTCGAACAAATCCACATCTGAAGGCAAACCAGGTCCCCAGCTATGACCGTAAACTGAATAAATACAATTCAGGGATTAGCCTGATCACAAACTGCTAGTCATTTTCAGCCTTCTGGCACTACAAAAGACTGCTTGGCTTCTGAGCATGGCAGAATTGATTTTTAATATTAGGAACATGGAAGGACCCCCCTCCCTCAGTCACAAGGTGACAGCATTTGTTGGTTTTGTCTCTTCATAAGTACACTGGTTTTGTTCATTTTCAAATGGTACTACAAACCCAGTATCTTGTCAGCAGGGTGAAAATATGGAGGTCAGCCATTGATTTATATCTTGTTCCCTCACAAAATGCAATCTCTTCTCCATGCAACCTCAAGTGCAATTGCAAATGGATTTTTTTTTTTTTTTTTTTTCTTCAAGCATCTAGGTTGACCAGATCAGTAATGTCAAAAACCTGGGATTCTATCTAATCCTGCTTTCTCAAATTATGGAAGATGGGCATGACAGGATACTTGCACTTCTGATTCTATGTAGTCTTGTTACTCATTCCCTTTGTACAGAAACTGATAACCCTTCTAAGTCTGTACCTATCGCCTCCTTTCTCAAGTACAGTATTAGCATATGGAAAGACTGGGTTGCAACCAGGTATCTAAGGAAGTGCAAAAGCAGCTGAGGGAGAAAGATCCCATAAAAAAAAAAAAAAAAAAAAAATTAAAAAAAAGGAGGAGGGGAGCAGAAACATCAGTTGTTTCCAATACACTGTGGGGAAAAAAAAATCTAGAGGAATATCAATGTTCAAGACCTCAGCCCCAAGGAGTTTGCAATGTCTCTTGGTTTAATAAAAAGTGAACTAACAACTAGGAAATACTAACATCATTAGCAAGTGAAAAGAAAGTAGGAGATTGCAAGGATTTGCTGGAACAAGTACTCCAAGGCTGAGTCCTAAACAGAAGGGGTAAACAGCAGACCTAAGACAACTGTTTCAATTATATGATGTAAATCATCATATGGTTGGAAAAGGGTGGTCCAAGAAGGAGGTACAGGATTGCTCTGCTTTGCTATTCTGCATGCCAGCCATGTCCACTGAACCTCAACAGAACTGGATATCTCTCAGCTTTGCAGAGTCAGGTCTGTTATTATCTCACCTCTGTCATCATTTTTTTATTGTGTCATAACTTAACCATATGGCATGGGACCTATTCTCCAGTTATGCAGTCAGTCAGCACCCAATAATCTATCAACAGTAGAGACAAAGGAGTTGATTTAAAATACTACTTCTGCCAAAGGGCTGCAAATTGGGCCAGGCTGTCTGCTAGGGAGCTGGAAAAACAGACATCCCCTTAGAGTCAACATTGAAATTGGTCCCAAAAGGCAGAGAAATTAGCAAATTTTTCATTTCTTTGTGGCTCAGGACCATATTTTTTTCCTCCTTTTTTAACATGCCTTTATGAACAAAATCTTGGTGAGGATATAGGACCTGTATTTTCTGCCAAGTCATGATTTGCATCCTATTTCTTAGCCTGGATGACTAAGTAGGAGAGAGAGAGAAATGTGATTTGCTTGACTTTGAGGTCCTAAAACAGGACCTAAGCTCTCATGTTCTTTATCTATAGCCTTCTATCTATTCATCTATTCCATTTTATGCTAATGTTATCTTCAGCATTCTTCCTTCTGCAGATGTGTAATGGAGTGATCTTTACATTGAAGGAGAAGGAAACTGGGGAAATGTCCATGCACATAAAATATCACGAGGACAATGCTCTTGAGCCCAAAGTTATCTTAGCAGCTAGGACCACTCTGTGGCAGCTTGCAGCGTCAACCTGGGATGCCTGTGGAGAGTTCTCTTACAGGACTACCTCATTTCACTCAGTACATCCAAACAGGACCAGTAAATACAGGTTATGTGATTGCAAAACCAAAAGACACGTAATTTCAGCCTAATCACTATGTTGATGCAGCAATCAATATCAGAAACCACAAATTTTGGCACCATTAATAGGGCTGCCCATTTCCAAAATGGAAAGGTTCATCAATCCTATGTGAAAATGCTGTGTCAAAAGCTAATTTTGTGACTAGAATACCTGTACTAACCTTGGTACACAAGTACTAACCATTGTGGGAAAGTTCAGAACAGGATCATACAGCAAGCTTGAAAGACTAGTGCTGAGGGAGTAGGCTGTGATTTGACCTCCCTGTGGCTCATTCCCACTAGAGATAACTCAAAGTCTGTTTGAGGTGTGTTAAAATCACCAGTGACAGCTCTTCTGCACAGACTTTTCCATTTTCTTTAACTAAATGTCTACAGGTAGAATAACTTACTGACCAGGACATGACACATCTGATGCCTCTGCTGGCAGTTTGGCTATTGGTAACAGAGCTGGTGGGGACAGTTTCCTTCCAGACAGGGTCTAAGAGAGAGGGAACACATTCACAAGCTATTCCCAGTGCACTCTTAACACATTCTTCCTTCCTACCAAGATTGTCAAGGTCTCAAATATCTCTCCAAAGCTAACAGTCCAAATACATCATAACAAAACATCACTGAGCTTAGCAAGTCAGGGATAGAGCTGGTCCAATATCTCCGGAGAAATAATCAAAATAGAACATAACCATTTAAATTAGAATCTTCATCTATGATCCAAGCTAGCATTAGTGAACATCTTTTGTCATGTTCATAAAAAGTTTCCCATATATCATTCCTTGGGTACACATCTATAATGAGAAAGACTTAAATACTATTGGCCCATTGCCCCCTGCACGTGTTGGGTTTTAGTGCTTCCTGAGCTCTTTGGGGACAGGGAGGCTAAACAAAGCTACATATAGATGTCCATT
Source organism: Tetrax tetrax (assembly GCA_009806455.1). Classification (NCBI taxonomy): domain Eukaryota; kingdom Metazoa; phylum Chordata; class Aves; order Otidiformes; family Otididae; genus Tetrax; species Tetrax tetrax. The sequence goes on from WHYT01015681.1 coordinate 17,304, forward strand.
CTTCTCAATTAATTGTCATTCTCCCCTTTTTCTAGTAACTAGGTGAGTTCAGACACAATGGAACACCCCTCAGTCCCCTAACACTTGGATCTTTCAACTCAGGAACAGGAAAGCAGATGGCCTGAGTGACAGCTGAAACCCACTGCAGCAGGTGCCAGGGAGGACTTTTTCCAAAATCTGTTCAAGGCAGCATTCATGGGACACCTCAACAGATGGACTAGTGCCCAGTGTTTGCCAGGCAACCACCCCTATACTAACTTATTGAAACAGGTAAGGAATTATTCAGTCATCCTGAGAAAACAATTGGGTTTTCTGTACAGCAGCAAACTTGGTCTATTGGATTGAGAGACCATCACTTTTCCACAGTTATGGAACCCAAAGTATTCTATGATTTACATCTTGTGTGATTTTGGTCACACTTGCCTTAATACAACTGCCTTATTACCCATCAAGAAAGATGAGACCAGCCGGGATAGTCCTGCTGACAAACTCCAGTTTTCTGGGAGATGTAAGGGCCAAAGAATCCCTACAAAGTTCTCGCAATTCTGTGATTTGCTTTTCCAAACAATCTGAGAGAACCGAAGTCAGCACACCTTCAAACTCCTATTGTTTAGTGTGGCATGAACCAAACAGATCTAAGCACAGTTAAGCATGTGATTTCTTAGTTAGCATTCTGTTAAATAATTAAAACAAACAAACCAATAAAACACCTAATGAGGGAAGATCTTGCAGTAGTTCATATAAGAATCTACAAGTCACCAAGGAAGACAAACACCCACTACCTCCTTATTTGTTTGCTCAGAAACCCTTTCTCTCCTCTTCCCCCACATGCCTTTCCCCATTTCCGAAATGCCATTAACCCTTACATAGTTTTATGAAGTATGGCCCACAAGCCTAAAAGGTGCAATTAAAATACCTTACAAATGGAATCACCAATCAATTAGTGCAAAAGGCTAGTGGAAATAAAAGAAGCAGAAAAGGAAAGCAAATAGGATGCAAACTTATGCCTCGGGTAATAAATTAAGGAAACAGAACAAACAAAACCCTTAATTTCAATCTTCAGTCCTTAGATTCCTATTAGATAACTTTTTTTCCCCCCTATACTTTTCTTGTTGTTACAGCTGCTTCCAATTTGAGCCACTTTGGACCGGAACTAGCAGCAGAACTACCAGAAAGAAAATCATTCTTTCTTATTCTCAGCATCTGCTTTTGAATGAGATCCCCAGAGCACAGAGGGTCAGCTAAACACACACATTTTAGAGATGATTTTTTTTTGAAAAGACTCTTTTGAATGCTTTTGAGCCTTCCCATACTTAGGAAGTGTAAGCCCTGAGGAAAAAAAGAAATGAGAAATGAGGAAAAGTCTGTCAGACTTGCAAGGATGATGTAAGTATTTTCCAGAAACATACACCAGAAAGCATAGAATATATCCTATTTCTTTACTTTTCTGTTCTGCAAGTACTTATCTAATATGTTTTATGGCAAGAATATTGCTGAAACAATTTCTCTTGGTGGCTGAATACTGGCAAGAGGCCAGTATTGAAATGAAATGAAAATTATTTGTAAGTTTGTACACCAGGCTTCCAATTACAAGAAAAACATACATCTTACTGGAGAATAGAAGCAGTATCATGTGACCTGCAAATTCCATCAAAACAACTCAATTTCTGGCTATTAACTGTAATAAACTGCTTATTAATAAAGCATACATAAAAATTCCTCATAGAAATTTGGTAAGTAATCTCAAATAGTAAGAAAGATGAAGAAAATATTTCAGTGCCTACAAATAACCATAAAGAAATAGCACTCTAATTCAATGGACAAATCCTACATTAGTAACAATTTGGCTAATCTGGGCAGAAACAGGTGAAGCCAGAAAAGTCCACGTCTGAAGGAGCAGAAAGGAAAAGCTTTCATCTTGGTATATTGCTTTAGTTCAGCCACACTTCCATGGTCAGTCACCAGTTTATCACTCGTTTTAAATAATTCAGCCCATGCTTGCCAGGCTAAAGGGGATGGATAGTATCAGATCTTCCAGTTTATTAGGCTAACTCCCATCCCTTTTGTTCAAAGACTTTACGACTATCAGGAACGTCCTAGGATAGCTTTTCCTGCTAAAGTCCGATGAGAAAGTCTGGGGTATCCAATTCCTCTGACTTAGAAGCATTAGACTGGACAGGAAAAAAAAATAAATCTTTTTTTTTTCCCAGCTCTCCCAAAGGCTTTCTTCAAAGAGGGATTCACATACTAGTAAAAGCTTTTTCAAAGGGCATTGTCAAGATATCTGCAATAATTTTAAAATTCATTTGTTACTCCTTGTTGTTTAGAAACCCTTTAAAGGAAGGAGCTACAATCTATTTCTGTTAGTACTACATCTCCTCCACCAGGCACAACGTGCCAAGGAAAATGTTTTTCCAACATCGCCTGTACTCACAGACAATGAGGCTGAATTTTTGAGATGCACCATATTACCAAGACATCTAGTTTGGAACTCAGCTGTTTACCATCGCATGAGAGATGTTAACCTGTAGGATAATAGATGCAGTAATGAATGGAACAGCACAGTGCAGTATTCTATAAAAGGGTCTTAATTAGCAGGCCAAGTAAGAAGGAATCAAGAAGAATTACCCCCCCCCCCCTTGTTTTCTGTTTTGACCATAGGGCTGTAAACTGACAGAAGCAGGAGAGATAATTCCCTGAGGAAATTGGCTGCTTTGTTTTTTAGCAGCTTTCGAATGGAAACACTGCTTCTCTAAGACTGAATTGGCCAATCCAGACAACATGAAAAAGAGTTGGATATTTTTTCCCCTTCTTTTCTTCTTCCTTAGGCTGAACAAAACCTTAGATAAGATCAATAGTTTCTTTAGTTTTATGTTTCACTTCCTTAAGGGTAGTTCGCTTATTGTGTTTCCATTGATCACACAGACAGAGAGGCAGAGACAAACCACCACTTTTCTACTTTCATTTCCGCCCTCCTCCCCAACTGAAATCAAATGACTTTTAAACGAGGCTGGGGTCACTACTCTTTCTCATTTACATATCAATAGTACCAAATTCCTGCCTTACCTTTCAGTCACTAGACTATTTTTAAAACGAAGACGCACTTCAATCCAGGAGAGGACACATACTTTCCTTGGAAAAACTCTAGCAGCAACATCTTTCCCAGACTCTCCATCAGAAAAACTAGGTTCTGGTGTACTTCAGCCCTTCCCTCAACATTGCTCTGTGGTGAGAGGGGGCACACTTACCAGCCTTGTGCAATTAATATTTTAAGCTTTCGCAGCCTCTATAAGGCTTTCTTGCTCTTCCTAAATCCTTCGCACAATCCCTATCAGATGCCTCTGTGCAACTCCAAGCACTGTATCTGCACTCACAGCCAGCAAAGCAGCTACTTGAATGAATTACTTTCATTACTTATAAGCAAAAAGAGAGCTAAAGACCAGGATCCCTGTGCTCTGTTAGAAGTTTGGCCACTGATTCATCGAATGATGCTGGATTTGGGAGCCTCTGCTGCATATAATGAGGTGTTTTAAATCCCAGCTGCTGTTTGTACTGTACTTCAAGGTATGAAAGTATCAAGACTGTAAGGGCATGCTTGTTCAGAGGAGATTCTGGATATATCCCTACAGAGAGATCAATCCCTATGTAATTAAGAAACTGATTCTATTCAGTTAAATACAAATCTACTAATCCAAATATCAGAAAGCTCTTAATATAGGATGCTGACATCTCCTGCCTTAGCATTAGTCTCAGTCTATTGTTTACACACACGTCAACTTGAGGGTTCAAGACTAAAGAACTCAGGCTGAAGTCTCTAGAAAAATATGAACTCTTGCATGATTAATTTCCAGTTTACAGGAGTAATTTCAGGGCTTCCAGATATTAATGAAGTAGTTTTGGCTTGATAGACGGAAGCTATTAAGTGGTATTATGCAATGAAATCTTCAGGTCAGCCTGTCAAGTCCGTACCCTAAATAATCCACTTGTAAAAACAAGCAAACAAGCAAGCACTATCCAACTCTAAAGACCAGTAAGAGGAAATAGTCTATTAATATCAATTACGTGAAAGGGATAGCTTATTTATTTACACACAGCTCCAGCATAAATGTCAACATAAGAAACTATATTCCATTTTGATACTAACAAGTTGCATACTTAGTGTACTTGGAAAAAATGAGTGAAAATACTTTTAAAGCTGCCTGAATTGGAGAAAGTGCAAAAGATGTTTATTTTATCCTTATGATGAAGTGATAAAGAAATGCCACCTTATGGGAATATTTCTGTATCCTCCATCTTTGAGATTAATGATAATCCTAAACAAAGGAAAAAAAAAAATTATATATATATATATATACAATCTCAAAAATAACCCAGTGATCCAACAGTGACACAGCTTTTCAGGGTATTCAGAATGGAAATTTCAGAACTGCTTTACAGCCTACACACTTCCTTATGGGCCATGAGAACATTGGATTCTGTCACCAGTGACAAGCCCTCATATGTCAACTTGCTCCTCTCCTCAGTGGCTGCCTGTGGTTCTGATCAGTGATTAAAAAGAGGACAAGAAAGAATGTAGAAAAGAATTTCATGCATTTTAAAGGATTTATTTTAAAAAAGAATCCTGAACCATCTGCATTAGGTCTTTCTGCTTATTTTTGGTGCCTCTATTGTATAATACAAGGCCCCTGTGGATGGCGCAGTGCTTAAATGCAGCATTTGAATGTGGTATTTAATGTTCTCTTCCTAGTAATTCAAGCATCTAATGGCACAAATTAAGCAAATTTGGGTTAAAGACCTCACAGATGCTGAAGGAGAAGAAATCATTAGATATTGATACAATCTGATGCGTTATTGTTTTTGTGTTACTGCGGTTCTCTAGGAAATGATTTAAATCTCCTCTACAGAGATCACTAGGAGTTTTGTCAGTGACTTCAGTTGAGGCACATTGTCCCCCACTGTCTGAAAAAGATTCAAAACCGCTGTCTTGACCTGTGGTGCCTATTAAAAAACCATTAGCACTTCTCAGGAGTAGGGAGTGTTAGATGTAATGCCCAGGGCAATTATATTAGCTTTCTTTAAACTGTCTGTCGTTTTTTTTTCTTCTGCCTTTCCTGTCTTGGAATTGATGTGTGTAGAGGAGAGCATGGTTAAAACAGCAGCTGAGTACTTCCTGGCTACATTCAACTGAAAAGTAAAAAGACTAGTGTAGAGCTTCCAAAGATAATAATTTGAATGTCTTATTAATTAATTGTTATTCGTAATAACAGCTCTTTCCTTAACAGTCTTTTGGGAATATTAACTGCTTATTAATGGTGCATAGATAAGGATTGCTCCCTAGTGGTAGAAATGAGGTGGAATATGGAAGCCTTTCAATGAAAGCAACAGGTCTGGGAAAGGAACAAGAGAAAGAATTCACCATTTAAGTGAATGGAGAATTATGATCGCTCAAATGCAATTACCAGAGTTCATCCTGTGTACTTAAAAAGTGCCAGGAGATCTCACAGACTGATCTCTCGAACGCATTCAGTATGATTACAGCCCTTTCTACCAACAATGGAACCTCATTTGATGGGGAATTCGGGTCTGTCTAGATCACAGGCGTACCCTGAGCTCATGGACAGCTGTCAAAATGAGCCTTAGATTAGCTGCCTTTGGCTGTCAGTAACAGGCAACTCCAAATGCAGGACTCAGTGCAGGCTCTTAAATTTAGCCAGGTAAATGCTCAGATAGCTCGCCTGTACCAAAAAGCTTGATGCCCCTAGCATTCAAGTGAATTACCTTAGAACTAGGCCCAAAGATGTCCATATCCCCTGCCAATACATTTTTTTTTTTTACAACACTGTGAATGCCCTCATAAGGATAAGTGCCCTGTATCATCTCAAAACCAGTCCTTTCTTCAGCTCAATGCTTTTGGCTCCAGATTGGAGTTTCTTTTTGTTTCACTGCTGAATGAAACCTCAGAGCAATGACTCTAATTTCCTGTCATGGAAGGTAGAAGAGTGAGAGATAATGGAAAGATTACACTGAGGAGAAACTCAAAGCATGGCTACCGCGGGTCTGAACAGAGCAGACAATGCTAAGCATCAAGACAATGGCTGTCCTCTCTGCTTTACCCTTCCAAGCCCACCAGATGTGCGTTAGGAGGAGGGTGGCATAAAGTTCTTTGAAAGATTTACTCACTTTGTAGAGTCCATGGCTGCAGCCGCAGTACGTGCTTTCCATAGTGTAGCTCCTCAACACCCCCATTTCCTTCCATACCACCACTCGGGCCGTTGACTCACGGGATTTCTCCACCAGGAAGCTGCAGCTGTTCATGACAAATGCAGGGGCCACTTTATCCAGGATTTTAGGAAGACTCTATGAGAAAGTATCAGCAGCGATAAGAAAATTAACTGAACAGAAGTGCATATGTTACATCATACACATGTATGAAGACAGACTTCTGGTTTTCAATGCATATATCATCAAATCTACCTGTAGACACTGAGGTAGCTCCAACCAGTGCATTATGTCCATCCCATGTGAAATCCTCAGATTTGTTTTGTCCCAAAGACTAAAATGCAAAATATCCAGTACCCTTGATATATCTCATTCAGAATCAAACATTTTCACACCCAATAGTTTGGGACTGATGAAGTCACTTACAGAATTTTGTTTTCAAGCTGCTTCAACATTAACCTACATCTTCCTGTTGTCATAGTTCAGTAGCTGATATACCTCCTCTTCCTTCTCCAGCTATACTGTATCTCCTTCCCACCATGCATCCACAATTTGACAAGGGATTCAGCTATGGGAGGAGCTTTGTCTAAACCTAGCACAGAGCACAGAAAGGGGATGTGCATTCTCAAGGAAGGTTGCACATAATTATATGAAAATAAAGCTCAACATTTAACTAACTTCCATTGTGAACAAATCAAAATATTCTCACCTAAGTTCAAATGATCTATTTTATACACTTCTTTTGGAGAATCACAATTAAAATTAATCATGAAACCCCAGTAAAAATTACATCTTACCCCTATGTGATTTTCTTATTCTAGAAATCATACTTCCCAACCACAAAGTCTATAAACACTCCTAATGCACTGCAGTATCAGATAATTCCATCAGTGTAGAGGCAACACTTAGTTATTACACAGGGCTAAATGCGTTACCTTTATACTCTAAAAAAAAAAAAAAAATATATATATATATATATATTTATACACTAGATACATCAACACTAGGTGTGCTTTATGTAGAAACTAGACCTTTAGGTACACACATGCGTGTATGTCATAATTTTAGTGATAGCATACTAGCTACAACATATGCCAAAAGACCATTTGATCCATCTAGAGAGAGTAAGGAAAATGAGGACGTTCATTATTTCTTTGACAACAGCTTTCTTAAATATCTGAACCAAATGGAATCATATAGAATGAGTTCCTGCTTATGGCTAATGGCTTTTACTTTTGAATTTCATTCAGTTCGGGTGCTGAAAACCAACCAGCTAATTTCACTTTCCAATAACAATTGGTTTCACTGACTGATTCTGAGCAATTGTAATTCTGTTGAGCATTATTTCGTAGCACTGTATAGGAATAGCTGGTTTCACTGAAAGTTAGAGTAATGTCTTTTCCTAAAACATGTTTGGTGTGAATGATAAAGTTTGGCCTATACTATTTTGCAATTCATCCTGCAAAAAACCTTAGCTGTTGTACACATCTCCATAACAAAAAAAAAGTGAATTTCCTTTTTCAGTATATTCTGGCTACAGCTGCCAATGGACTTTACCAGTTCTATAAGATACAGATCTAGAGATCTATAAAGCCCATTTTTCAGACAAAAAAAAAAAAAACTGAGGTGAAGAAAACTGGAACAAAACAAGAGATTCTGTTTTGAATCCGAGACCACCACGAGCCTTGCTCTTAAGTCAAGATCTCCAGTGTGCTACTAAAGAGCCACAGCACTCCCTTTCCTATGGGCAATATTGAACAGAAGAATCTTTAAAATTGACTGCTTGCCGTAGAGTAAGCATCCAACATCTCTGGATTGCCTTCAAAGTTCTACTTGCTGCACAGGGATCACAAAATAGTATGCTCCCATGCATTTCCAGGTTTTCCTAAATTTGAGTTGAACAGCAATTAAAAAAAAATGCAGCAGAGTTACATCGCCCAGATGGTTATAAACCTCAGCACAATCATGAAATCCAGTTAAACTGTGTGTGAAGGTTCAGAAAGTTTTCATTCTGCCCTTATCTGAACCAAAACACAGATTATATTTTTTTTTTGTAAATATATACTATTAAATACAGTAATCAGATCCCTAATCTAGTTTAACTTTTTAAAACAATTGAGATTATATGCATAATCAATCTTTTACATTTAATTAAATAAAAACACCGGCAGGTAACAGTAATGTCTCTGTACGTCGGACTCATTTAGGAGCATTAGCAAATCTGAATTTAATATTATTTTCATTTTACCAGCGTTCACTAGATTTCACACTAATGGTTCTTTCTTCTCTACTTATTCTTGTCATCAATTATCTCTCAATAGTGTATTTTGAAAGGGTGGAAACACACCCTTTTAAAGGCTGTTTTAATGATAATGCAGCAGGGTGACTGTTCTCTTTCTTACACACAGCTGGATTCAGCATGTACAACAGCAAAGGAAGCTACTCCCCTCACACAGGACCCTGTCCATAAACCTCCAGTCTCCTTAGGAAAGAACGGAATTATGCTTCTTTACTAATGTTCCTGCAGACATTCCTGTCAAAGGGACCTAGAACGGCTACAGAAAGGACAAATCTGCAAGCTGGGTTTTTCAATGCCAATGCTGCACAAGTCACCCAACGCCACCAAATACTGTAAGGTAATGTAGACTCTTACTCCTATGCATTGCCAAAGGCTACAGCTGAGTCTACGACCTATGAGGCAAAGGCTGTTCCAAAACCCAACATTTTCTTGAGGTATTTGATCCCTGCTCCTGGGGAGAAAAATCAGTCATGGAGGCCAGATTCATCCCCAATAACACACAGGAGGCAGGAGAGAAACCTGCACAAACAATTAAAGAAAGCAGCTCTGAGACAATAGTGATTATCTGCTGCAGACTGCAATTGCAGATGTGTTGTCATATATCCCCAGTTTCCCCAGCCTAAGAAGGAAGAGAGTAACCCATAGGCAGGAACTACAGCACGAACTCATCTCTCATTTTGTGCAAAAGAGGATTTGAACCACAAAAATCTTTCTTATAGCCCACCGCAGAGTATTCTTGGAGCCTTTCTTCATTGCAGATTCAAGACAGGCTCCAGATGCTGAAAGCAGCATTTGAATTCTGTTTGTGTAGGAGCAAACCATCCTCAGCCTTTTCAAGTCCTCTGAATTCAAACACAGAAAAAAAGTGTCCTGACACCCTCCCTGCTTTCTTTGTGAAATATTGTTTGCCACAGGGAGCCCTCATGACAAATGCTGGAGGACTTTCTTCCAGTAAAGTTTCAGTATGCTGTGTACAATGCCGTAAGATGAACACAGAAGATGTGGCATCCTTATGGGAGGATAATTAGTATTTGTGCTGAAGTAGTAAAAATTATATAGAAACAAACTGAAAAAGACCTTTCAACCTTTTCCAGGTTGGAGTGAACCAAGCTATACCTCTATAATCAGTTTAAGGCTACAATTAATGTTTTGAAGACTATAATCAGAGCTTAAGACTCTCCCCCCCCCAAGAAAAATATCATCTAAACAGACACACAGAAAAAAAGAGATGGGCAGGAAATCCAGAGAACAATTTCACCAAGGAGACATTTGTATGAAGTAGAAATAAACCAGATTTTAGTATTTGCTCTTTCTAATTCCAGAAAAATGTCCCTAGCTACCATACCAAGCATTTTCTGTAGAGATATGGAGATAACTCCATAACTAACCATGTTAGATCTGTTTGATATCCATTGAATTCTCTGATGTTTACAGTGGGACCAAGAGCATTTTGTGATGAAGCATTTCAGCTGAGGAGGACAATGGCACATTGTCATTTTCTCAGTTACCACTACATAATTCCTATTTATTTTCTTATTATAGTGGGGTGAGGGGATAAAAGTGTATGTATATTTAGAAATTATAAAACACACAAAAATATGGCTGTCCTATTAGTCTGTAGCCAAAGATTATAACACAGCATCTTACTAAAATGAAATAAATAGGGACCCATCTACTGCCAATATTCTTGCTGCTATCTGGTGCATGAATATATTATGTATGATCTGAAACCCTCTGGACCGTTACTCATCTGGAGTAAGGAAAGTTTGCACTTATTTCTAAAATTTGTGAACTGGCCTTATCTTAACTAGCTGCTAGGTGTAATTGCAGAAAGGAACAAAGGGGACCTACCCTGTAGCCAACATCTTCTGTGATAACTGCTGTGTCAACCATGCAGCCTGCTTGCCACAAGGTCTCCTTGATGCTGCAGCCGTAAAGAAATACGTTCTTTTTCTGTGAGTGTCCATGGTAGTCACAGAATACCTGCAGAGGGACAGGGAGAGGAAGAATCTTGAACGTTGAAGTTTCCTAGTTATTTAGAATAAGCCTATAATATATATAGTAGAGGGTTAATGTTTTTTTCCAGGTCTCTTCAGAGGAACTTGGACTGTGCCATGCCTATAACCTGTGTCAAACTTTGTTAGTCTGTTGTATCTTGCTTTCTCTATTCAATCTGACATGATCTCAAGAATCCAGAGTCAAGACTGCTGCATTTCTGATTACAGCAGTAATAAACATGACACCTGTGCAAGAATCCATGGCAACTTGGGAACTTAAGGGTTCATGGTAACTTATAATACAACAACAGAGCAATTTGTCAGGCTCTTTCCTCACGCTATTCAAAATCTGTGCTTTCCCAAGCAATTAATCATCATTTTGACTTCTTTAAGTTCAAAATCTGTGCTACATAATTTTCAGGAAAATATAATTGTGCAACTGGATTGCACAATGCTGTCAGATCTTTGCATGAATTCCTGGAAGCAAAGCACAGAACACGACCTATCTTCATGGCAAGTAATCTCTTTCCATACTGTCTAATCTATCTGTCTATCTAATCCATCTCTCCTATGTCAGCTGTCATATAAACTAGGCGCAAGGCACATTCTCAGTTTTAAAGGAAGTTTTGATTGCCTTTATAGGCAGATATCGACTCCTACAGAAATGAAAATCACGATTTAATGACCCAAGAGGTAAATATTGACCCAAGTCTTAGAGAAGAATCAATCTCAGTGCCCTCTGAGATATGAAGTCAATATACACACTGCTGTTACATATATTCTCCATGTCTTTATTAGGAATATTCAAACATCTGTCAATGAAAAGACAAGAATTTCTAAAGAGAAGAAATTGGTTCATTTTAAACCAATATTCACCAATAAGTAGAACAGAGCTTTAAGATTTAATTGAAGCAGTTTTCCAGGGCATATGCTGGAGACAAAAGAATGGGTGTAGGAAGGTAGAGAAGAATTATGGATCAATATAAAGAGAGATGGGGGATAAATATGGGGTAAAAAAAATACCTGTATTTTTACATAAACACATATACAAGAGGGGAGAAAAAGATGGAGTAGACTAGTTTCTTCCACCAACTTTTTTAGGGAAAGATTGTATGTCCATTTACTAGCTATAGCATAACTAAGTTTTGCTACAGCAAGTTAGGGAGTTTCTTGATCTAGAAATTAAGCATGTACACTCTTTCAGCTCCTCTGACAAACAGTATGTTGACATACTGGAGATGCTAAGGCACACACGCATAAAGAACCTTCTCAGTGCTCCTAATTAGCTGGACAATTATATATATCCCATAGTTTATATGATGCTCCTTCTTTAGGCTTCTGACCTGTCAATTTTCCTTCCTGCACCACCACTCACCTCCAGCTCCATTTGCAGGGCTCTGAGTCTGCACATCCCTATCTCCGCAGCACGCACTTTTCACACCCAGTGCCCGTGAACAACTGCTCCTGCTGTATCTATGCCCTTGCCACCCAGCAAAGGCAGAAAAGGGAGGACAAACAGGGCGGTCTGAGAGCTGCATATTGGTGCAAACCTACAACCAGCGTTGTTCCCAAAGGAAAAGAGCCAGCACTGCACAGATCCCAGAGTTTCAGCCGTCACTCACAGCCCGTATTTTGCAGGGCTTATGCAACCCCTGCACTTGCAGTAACTCTTTCTGACCCTCGTGCAATTACCCTGTAATGTCTCCTTCCAAAGAGCTGCATTTATTGGTTTTCTTAATGACAGACATTTTTCCAGCTAGCATTTCATCTAAGCTATCAACAATGCACATTCATAGTCTACATTAACCGCAGGTACCACCTAGAATTTATTCCTATGAATATCAAAGAGGATTTTGTAGCTTTTGTCTTATTTCAAGGCAGAGACCCCAGCTCAATTGAGTATCAATTATCCACCAATTTAAAGAATTGCCAACACACAAAAGACAATATATTATCTGCCTAAAATATTATTTTATGTATCAGAAACCACACAGGCATGATCAGATAGTCAGGTAGGTGGGTAGCCTGATCAGTAGCAGGTCTATAATTCTGCACCTCAAGAAAGCTGCAGATGAGTCCTTGGCAACAGGTCTGGAATAAGACTTCTGTATTGGTAAAAAAAAATTATCAAAGCCAGGTTCTGTAATACAGCTGCTCTTTCACGCCATGGGATCTTTCGCTGATTGTTGCCAGCTTCCACAGTAGAATTGTCAGTACTACTGGAAATACTTTCATTCTATTTGCAAGTTGCGTAGAACTACATTTTAGTTAATTTTGCTGGATGTTGCAGTCACTTCCAGTGTTTATAATTACTTGTTCTTTATAATACATTCTTCTGTCTCATTTTTGACACTACATGGTACCTTATGTCCCACCACTCAGCCAAGGCTAAGCTATATTTTGTAGTTTGAGCACCCAATACAGAATTCTTCCTGGGTTACGTCCAGACAAACACTAAGCAAACTTAAGATCTACCAGTTCTTTTTTTTTTTTTTTCCAGCCTGTCCTTCCATACAGCTAGGACACCAATACACACAAACCAGTCAAACTCTCGGGGCTTGCCCTCACTGGGATATGACTCAAGACACACCTGCAAATTTTTATATATTTGAAATTACTTGCCAGCACTGATCAGCCTAAAGGTAAGGACTGCTTTCTAACTCAGCCTTCCTCATAAGTCATAGAACCAGCTACCTTTTAAAATAAAGGAAAAGCAAAATGGAAAATGGAAAGCAAGAAAATCTGTTGGATAGCAGAACATTTTGAAATGTCTTTTTTTTTGTTTGTGTAAAGTCTCATTTCTTTCCTTCATAGCATTGTGACAGGACTTTGAATCTCAGAGTTTTGAGGTAGAAATATCTAGAGGTTTTTCCTCATAATGAGCTACATCCTTGCAGGCAGATGCTTGTTTTCAAACTTGATATAATGCCTTTGAATGGCAGCTAAGTCTGCTCAGTACCTCCAGGTCTGTAGGAAGTTCTTGCTGTTCCCTCCAAGCACATCCTGGCCTTCACTGTGGCTCGGACTCTCTGTACAAGCTGCATGTTCCCTGTTGTCCTGCAACTGCATTGTCAACTACAACTTCTAAACCATAGCAGTTTCTCACCACAAATACTCAAGGAGAGAGCAACTTCCCTCTCCCCATCAGATCTGGCTGATCCCAGACAAAAGCTCACCAATACTCCCACTTTGCTGCTCTCAGCTGAAAGGGGATGCCATGCAGAAGAGGTTACTATACCACAGTGTATCCAGTCCCTTGTCTTACTAGGGTTCTCAGTGCCAATAAGGTTTGGTTTTGTTTTTTTTTTTTTTTAAAAAAAAAAAAAAAATTAACAGGCTATTGTCTATAGAAAGTACCAATTAAAATGGCTTTGGTTTGAAAAGCTGTTAACTTTAAAGTTTCTTTCTTTTCTCCTTCAAGCAGCTTTGCTTTGCTTTGAAGAAACTACTTGCACATCCCCAGGGTAAATGAAACTAAATCACTTCACAGAAATCATTTGGCTATCAGTGAACTTAGCTCCATGGGATCTTGGAGGTAAGGGGAAAAAAAGCATGCTCTCAAGCTCTCTTCTGGAGGAGGGAAAAGGCATTTCTGAGCATGTATAAACTAAAATCAATGTACTCTTCAAAGGCAAAGGAAAAATCAGTTTACCAAGCCTGACATGCAGCCTGTGAGTGAGGGAGATGATGGGATCAATAGGCTCCCTTCACTCAGCACTGATGAAAACTTGCACCGAGTGCATGTTCAACTTGATGCACCTGGATATGACAAGGATGGTTGCGTATTAAAAAAGGCCAGATAGCGAATAGCAGAGTAAACCTAGACTGATCCTACATTGCTCTGAACCAAAGGAAAAGGTTGATGAGTAAATTCACAACTGTGAGTTGAATTTCCACTATAATCCTCAGGCTGCAGAACTGAACTTCAAGGCTGTTGTCTTAGCAAAAAAAAACCAAAAAAACCCAAAAAAAACCCCAACCACATTCCCACAAGAATTCACTTAAAGATGCTCATAGACATTTTCACCTTGTCTAGTGCTTTTCTCATCTAACCCAGAGAGAATTTGGCATCTTTGGACATTCCCTGCCCAACTGTAGCTATCAGCAGCCAACCTGCCAATCCCTGATCTACATCTGTTCTTTAACATTTGAACCTCCCTGTGTTTTTTTCTCCTGAGGCCACAGAAACTTTTCATTCTACCAGGCAACAAGACAAGGCAGATGAGATGAATCCCAGCCCCATTCCAGTCACAACTTAAGATGAGATCTATTTCCCATGAATTTCTGGTACCGCCCAAACCCAGCCATTTTCTTCCTATCACCAAAGCAGCATGAAAGTTCAGACATTTTGAAGGCTGGTTCCCATGTTTTTGTGATTGCATGGATTGTTTCAACATCGGCTTTTGCACAGCCCATTCAGATTAAATCTTTGCGGAATTTCTCCTAATATTGCCATGAAGACAGCAATAACCTACTCATGTTATTTAGCTTAGTTGGAGTACTTTGAGGATATTAAAGGGCTCTAAGGAATTCATGTTGTCATTTATATTCCAGGTGTGTGAAGACTCTGAAATTTAGAGTTGTTAGTTAAAACATTCAGTAAGTAATAAATATACAAGATTTTCAAAACATCTCTATAAGATGAAAGTGTAACAGCACATAGTGCTTTCCAAACCACTCTAGCTCTAAAACAAGACTATTCACACAACTACAGTAAGTAATTCATATACTGTAACTCACAAGAGACCCTAGAAGACTCACCAAAGGAGCCCGGCCGATGCTGCGCAGGTAATAGAGAAGACCTTTGGCATGGTAAATAGTCGGATGGAGCTGGGAACTGGGTGTCAACCACTGCCTGTTCAGGTCATCCCCACTCAATGAACAACGGTGGCTGAAATAAAAAACAAACAAAAACAATCTATCACAAACTAGCACAATAACAGCTGATTCCAAAAAGTTTCTGATTCTGGCACACTCTGGCATGAAGATAGTGCATGTCAATTAGAACACCGATACAAAGGTTTTGAACATTTGGCTAGAATGAACCAATGGTCTCTTATACTTCAAAGGTGCTTCTAGTACATTAATTTTATCATTTCTTTTCCTTCCAAGGTTCACATAGCTGCAGCCCTGAAAACAAATATGTGCAAATCAAAAGACTACTTACAAGCAACAAGTCTTCTGAAATGTTCCAAATTCTCTGCTATGACATTCACTGAGCTTACATAGAACACAAGTTTCTCAAAACCTCCATGGCAAACTCCTACTCATTCTAATTGAAGACAGGCACTTGAATCTCTTCGACCAGACTGAAATATGAATGCACTTAAATGAGATGAGCTGGATATCTCATTTAAGCTTCTCCACTCACAAGAAATGCAGCTATCTAAAGTGCATCAAGAAGATCTTGATGCATGCTACATCATTATGTAGAACAATTACCTAGCTTCACTGCAAAGGCTGAATAAAAAGCTAAATAAGGATCCCATATTTGCACTGAGAAAACATTTCCCTTAGTTGACTTGAACATGTTCTGTACTGACTGAGCGATCAGACTGTGCAGGATACTTGACCGTACGGAGCAGTACATCACTGTACAATTTCGCGAAATTCAACTAATCTCCCTTGCTAGTGACCATGCAGAGTTCATAGCCTCCTAACACTCCTCAAAGGATTTCCTATAACATGGTTCACAATTTTCAAATCAGTGTACTGATAAAATTCAGGAATCAGCTTTCCAGCATATGAGATATTGTGGTAGGTTCTCATCACCTCCACAATATCCAGTTCAGCACTAGAATGCTTCTGATGGCACTGTAAGCTACAGCTGGCTTATGCTAAAAAATAAAATAAAAGGAAAAAAAAAATCCCAAGCATTAGATTAATTTCCAGCTACAGAGTTTCATCCAGCTTTGCAGTTCAAGCCTCCTAGAACAAAATAAGGTACAAATATATTCATGAGGATGTGGTCTGTTGTGGTATTGGCAGAGCCTTACACTGCTACAGCGTGTTACATGTAGCATCTTTGTCACTATCAATGCCTTGCAAATGATGCTAGAAGAGAAAGAGTTAGAGAGCAAGAATGCTTTAAAAAAAAAAAGTATAAACAATGGATAACCAATTAAGAACAGAAGATAAAGAAATAATAAGAGTCACTAAGAATATTTCATCCATTTTTAATGTAGAAAAGCAAGGTCTCTGATGCCATCTTGGGGTTTCTGGCAACATCACAAGATTCATTCCAAGTTTACCCTAGTTTCTCTGTTATCTGAATTCTCTTCTTTCCTCATAGTCCGTAGTTCCCATGTTACTCATTCCGTGAATCAGAAAACATCAGCAATAGCTAACACATGGGAAAGTCAACAAATGCTGCTGTGATGTTTCTGCCAAAAATTCTACACAGAAACACTACTTCTGTTAAGTTTCCTAAAGACTCTTCAGAAAACGTTACCTTTAGGCTCACCTTTCCTGATTTTCAGGACAAAAACTGCTCAACTGAGATTAGCAGCTGTATTTCTGCCAAGAACTTGTGTGCTTACGTGGTTTCCTTTCAATAGGTACAACTCCATATAAAGAGTCACTGGGTTGCATTCAGAAATTCACCTTTTACCAATGTGACCAATAAAAAAGTAAGACCCAAACACTTTCTTGACACAAGTGTGTGATGTCTTCCTATACTAATTATACTAGGGAGTGCAACTACTTAAAAATAACAACAGAATTTTCATTTTGAGGGAAAGAATGACAGCTGGACTTTTATTCTTATACTTCAATTTAACAAGAAAAAAAAAAAAAGTCTCGTTATTTCAGACCTACAGAAATACTTTTCAAACATTGTCAATGCTTATAAAAAAACCCTCCACTATCTCACCTTTCTTGTCAGGACTGACAATAGTTTATGATCATCCACACATATCCCTCTGCTAAAAAGCCTTATTACATGCTGGAAGAGCTCAACATAAAAAGCCAAACATGCAAGGAAGTAGGAATGTGACAGTTCCTACTGTTAGAAAACTACTCCTAAAAGGATTCAGGAAATATAGAGAATAATATCAAACCAACCCCAAGCCCAATTTTTATTTCACTATTTCCTAGACTAAACCCTAGACTAAATCTTCCGTAAAAAAATTCCTTATTCCTTCAGAACATATAGAGAAATCTCATGAACTGTTTGAAAAGCATGTAAGAAAAACTCCTAATCAACTCTGTTCACACACATTAAAGCTAAGTAGACCATGTGACGAAGCACCAGTGTTTCTTACCAGATGATCTTGTTCCACTGTGGCCAATGGACTGCAACACATTGCTCATAGATGAGCAGTCTCCACACAGCATGCCAACATCTCTGTGGCTCACAGAAACCTCACTCCCCAGACAGGTTTCACTCTGTCCATAGTACAGTCTACCAACTCTGTTGCTCTGATATAAATTGTGATTTTTCTTAGGGGTGACCCTATGACAAGGCAATCCCTCCCATGCAGTTCACAGATGCTGTCGATTGCCTGGTATTAGTTTAGTAAGTGCAATCCAACTCTAAAACAATAATTTGAAAGCACTTATTTACTGCGGGGAAGGAAGGTAACATCTCTGCATGTAGGCAAGAGCTGGGAGATAAAGTTCAGCTTCGTCCCTTCAACGATTAACATCTCTGCTCCTTAAAATTATCTTCAAATATTAGCCCTCAGCCTGGAAGCGAGTATCCACGGCTCTTAAGGAGATGCAGAACTTTAATTTAATTATGAGAGGTTCTCATCCTGCTCCCTCCTCCCATCATACCGTTAAAGTCTATTTACTTTTGCAGATACCAGCTCCGTGGCAGCCCTGTTCCCCCTTGTTCCTTCCTTTCTCCTCTCTTTCCTAACAGCGATGACATTCGCAGATAATGGTTTTGCCCGCTATGCTCTGCAACCAAGGGTGAAGGTAAAATATTAAGCTGATCTCAAGTGCTGATAGCAAATAAAGGGATTGTAAAGCTGAGACTGGCTTTGAATGTTTGGCAGGATTTAACAAAATTCACTACTCAAATCAAAGGCATTTCTTACAACACAGTTCCAAGCTATTTTATTTGCTTTAAACATCTTGTGTGTCTTTTTGCCTTTGCAGCATTAGCAAGACTACCTGCCACTTTGGACGGGACTAGGAGCAGCTCAAAGAAATAATGAAAACATTTGCCAAAAAATAATTCCGACAAGTAAAGAAAACCCCACCTCTGTGTCTCTACACAGATTACCTGTAATTCTGCTATCTGTCACATATCTTCAACCCAGATACATTAAACACAAACTGCATTTCTCTTGTTCACAAGCCAGATGCTTTTGTTATAGCCTGCCTCCTCTTCTCCCTTTATACCACCAGGACATTCTCTGATTCTTTAGCTGTCCATCCAGCCTATGGACAGCTATCAGCGGCTGCTGCAGCAGTGCACAGCTATCAAGTGGAACACAGCAAAAGGAGATGAAACAAACACGTGACCTTCTCCAAGCAGACAGTAGTAGTATTTCTATAGGTATCTGTAGAATGACTCAAGAAAAACTATGGAGCTGGTGGAAGAAGAGATCTCCTGATCCTTACTAAGTAAACTTTTCTAACTGGATGTGGCCAGATAAAAACTGTCACAATGATACAGGGGCAAGGTGTTCAGCTTTCACTATTGCCCAAGGAAAGAGACACTTGTGCAGTCTAGCCTTCAGACTTATTCCAGTAGTGCCACGCAGTCCAGAAAAATGAATAAAACCAAAGCATTCAAGCCATCCAAGTCCCTGGAGAAATGATAGCTGATGTGACTGGTTCTAAGCAGAGCAAATTCATCCTTAGGTGGCTTTGTTGGTGAGTGCTAGTTTGAAATATTGTCATTATATGCCACCAAGAATATTCCTATTGCTATGCAATCCTCAGTCCTAACATATAAATATAGTCGCGTAGGAGAACTACTCTATGAAACCTGGATCCCTTCATCTGCAGCTGATACGCCACAGACAGAAAGATCAGGTTGAGGTTCCCCTTCTGAACCCGCAGGAGGTAACGGAGCTTCTAACTGAAGCATTAGACTCTTGCTCTAAAGGCAGAGACACCTCACAGGGAGTTAATGAGAGGTTAAGTAGCTAAAGTACAGACTCGTTTGGTTTAAAATAGAATTGTATTTTAAATCTGTTTGTGCTTGCTTGTAAGATCTTGCTTTTAATCTTGTACCTCAAAGCCTGATGATAAGTTTTACTAAAGATGTGGGGGTTTTTTGTTGTCTTACTCTTAAGCCAGTTTAGCTTTGAGGGCAAAGTAACCTCAGACACTACACTAAACTGCACTACATTCTGCAAGAGGCGCTTGAATGGATGGAGAGATGCTACTTGGTCCTAACCCGAGGCCTAATAAGGTCACCAGAACCTTTTAGTTGATTGCAATAACCCTGGATCAGTGCCCTGCATAGGCACAAAAATGGGAGGGGTGGGAGAAGAGAGAGAGAAGAAAGTAGACAGGAAAAACAGAAAAGGGAACAGGAAATGCAGAGTAAAGGGACTGAGGGATAAATATAATGCACAAGATATTAGACAAGGAAAAAAACAAGAAATGGAGAGAGAGAGAGAAAAGTCACTTTTGAAAGAAAATATGTTTCTGTGCTTGGAAGATAAAATGATTCAAAGTCTCCTGTCCTTTACAGATAAATGGAAAGACAGGGCCCATCATATTGAGTGAATGATGTCGGGACTGATAATAACAGCACCTGGGGCACAGGGAACTGAAATCTAAAGGGAAGCATTGTGTTTGATACGTAGAAAGCAGCATCACCATTCACCACGCATCTTAAAACAGACAGCAGTACTAGCGTAGGATAAGAATAGCTGTATAAAAGGAAGCAGGTGCAAGTAAACATCAGGACACCGTCGAGCAGCACGGGGCAGCCTGAACCAGACACAGCATGCTGGACTTTATAAATAACTACTACTTCGGACAGAAGCGGGAGTGTTTGCATTAAAATGTTTTGGTCTTGCCATTCAGAAAGCTCAGAGCTACTGGAAAAGGAAAAAAAATAAAATAAAGAAGGGAGGCAGAAATCCTTCATTTCTCTTGATTTTAAATCATTTCAGAGAGCAAGACTTAGTGATGTGAGGAAGCAGCAGCACCAGCAAAGCCCACTCTCATAATTTAAAGGAAGTTGTCACAAATATAACCTTTATTTTCTGGCTTTGCTCTGGCTTTGTTCAAGTCCGTGTGCTGAAACCATAATGGCTGGAATCAAAGACAGGGGATGAGAGTGCAAGGTGTTTTTCCTACTGTGCTTTAGATTGCACCATTAATTTCATGGTGAAATATCTTTCCCACTTTGAAAATGGGCCACTTGAAGCTCCCTCTGGGACATCTCGCTTTTGCATCTTGGCAATCCCCAGAGTTTCGTTGCAGTAAGGTGATCCCCTCACTCAGTTACTCCAAGGAGTGAAGAAGGTGATGCTCTTCCTTCATTCAGGGTGTGAAGTTAGTAGATTTTTCCCTTGTTTACAGTGAAACACAGGTGAATAGCTGCAAGACATATACACAACATTGATGAATGAAAGAGTTCTTATCAGCATTACTGCACTACTGATCATGCATTCTTTCCTTCTGACTGCAAGCAACATGAATGCTGTATAGAACCAAGTTCAAGAGTAGTTTGCCTTCCCAACACAATCAAAACAGCTGGGAGTTCAGGGGCCACAACCCCTATTCCATATCTCTTTTTGGTTTTTTTATATATATATATATATATATGTATCTCATTCCTAAATTATATTAACATTCCCCTCTCCACTTATGTATGACCTACTGCAATGCTAATTGCCCTCAAGCCTCATTTGCACCACATCTTACTATCACATCTGCTCTCATCATGAGTGAAGGCCACAGTTATTATCAGGTAGCATCAAGGCAAGCATGCACTGTTTAACTAGATGGTGAAAATCAAGGCCAGAAAGTCAACTTCTCCTAAGAGATCACCATAAAGTACTACACAATAGTGATTTTTCAATTGCACTGTGAACTCTTACTGCCTAGTTTATTTTATCTCTAAGACTTTAAGAGGAATAATTTTTTTTTTTTTTACTTTCTTCTCTCTTTTTTATTGGACCTTACACACAGGCAACGCCAAACTTATCTCCTGAATGACACTGCAGCTATCTGAATGCCAACCAATTTAAGGATGCCATGGAAAGTATGTCTCATTTTGGACCGTGGCTGCTGTACGGCTCTTCCCTCCTGGCACTGACTAATGAATCCATGATGCATAATTCTTCCTCTCAGGCAAATGCTATCCTAAAGTATCACTCTGCCAGCTTCTTCTTGCTTCCCTACATCTGAGCGCTGATATTAATTAGCATCATGAGCCTTCAGTGTTTCACTTGCTACATCTGACTGATTTTGTCACAATGGACAATCCTTGCTTCC
Organism: Tetrax tetrax; assembly: GCA_009806455.1. Classification (NCBI taxonomy): domain Eukaryota; kingdom Metazoa; phylum Chordata; class Aves; order Otidiformes; family Otididae; genus Tetrax; species Tetrax tetrax. The sequence goes on from WHYT01015681.1 coordinate 39,231, forward strand.
CAAGATAAATTATGCAGTCTGTGCTCTTCCTGTTCAATGCATGTAATTGTCTCTATCCTTGCTCAGCTCCCTCTGTTGTAAGTGATGCTTTTCTCTCTGTGGACACATTTCACTACGTGACATTTGGTCACAAACAAGCTGGAGATACAGAATGAGAGCTGCTTCACCCTAGCTAATGCTGTCAATGTCATAATCAAATAAGACAAGAAGTTCACATGATCTACTGAAAAGGTGAGTTAACAGCTTTGTCACAAATAAGCTAAAGTCCCTCCCACATCAAAGGATGCCCATCAGATTTCTATTTCTTTTAGTTGTAACAACAGTAACTATTAAATACCAGATAATTCATTCACCTGCAGTTGCCCACACTTTGCACTCTCATTTATGAGAAAAAATGCAGGTAATAATGCTTTGTACATTTTATGAAGGAGCAAACAAGGATTCAGGGAGTAAATAAAAACTGAGTTTTCAGTTTCTTGATATTGTCCACAAGATAGGGCCATCTCAAGAGTTTTTTCTCAGGATCTTTAAATACTTTATATGTCATTGATAAGAAAGCCTTAAAACAGCATTTTCAGTCACTGCTTTTGAATGGAAAAGTCAATTTTCAGCTTAAGAAGTTTCTCATAACAAGTATCCACCTTCTGTAGGAGAAGCTTTGACTTTTCCTCACCAATCAAACACACTATTCCCCTCAAAATTTTGACTTTTCAGTCAAAACTCCAAATTTTACCATCCAAAACATCAGGACTGTTTAAGGGAAATGCCTCAGCATATGTTAGAAAACATGCATTGGAGGTTTCTTAGGTACCCATTCCTCCCTGTCGGGGGGGCTCTTTGGCTGAGCCACGTTTCCTACCCAACATAAAGACTACATGACAGCAATCCAGTAAGATGCAGAATTACGATGTAACATGGGAGCTGTAGTTTGGCTCGGGAAGCCAGGACAACAGGGAAGCCAAACAACTCCCAAATGGCACCACAATGACACTTTCAAATGGAAACACTGTTCTTAAATGGAAAATTTTGGCTCCATTTTTGACTACGTATTATTCACAGAAAAGCATAAGCTTTCCATAGGGGGAAAAACACATTTTCCCAAACAGCCCCACTTATATCCTCCTACAAGCTATGTCAGCAAATCGTAATTTTGCAGGCAGGGATACTGAAAAGTGAATCCACTTATGCAAAAAAAAAAAAAAAAAAAAAAGCAGTGGAAAACTAGGAATAAGACTTGAGATCTGATGATAGTATAACAAGTTAACTAAAACTTTACTTTTAAATTAATGTTCTTTAAGCTGTTTCTAATTCTTGTATTCTGACTTTCTTATTTTAAACGTGGCTTATAGCCATATAGCTGAAGCGGATTTTTAACTGACTTAATCTAATTGCTCGCATATGGGTTGCATTGAATTAACTGAGTTGATTTAAAAATCTGTTAGTTAAATCAGTGCAATCTCTGCATGTAAATGAGTACTAAGAAATGCAATTTGCAGATGATTGTTCTAAAACTTAAACTCAAATAAATAATGCAGAAAGGCAAAGTGTGGCATTACAGATTAACAGTGAGAATCACAAGTAGAGAGGCATTTAGAGGCCCAGAAAAAAAAAAAAATTAAAAAAGAATGTGCAGCAACTACTTCAGGTCTCCTTTAGATTTTCCTTAGCCAAGTAGCTCAGGACATAGTGCTCCCTCTTTGGGTCCTCTGCTGCTGTGGAACTGAAGATGTAACTAGAATGGGAGGAAAATCCCTCACAGCATTTGCTGTGAACTAGAAAGTTAAAATTCCTCCAAACATTTCACTAATAAGTTACAGAATAACTAGACTGATCCAACGTTACACCAGTAAATCGTAAAGAAGCCTTGTATTTCTTTTTTAACAATGTGAATAATGAGACAAGCCCTGCATAAGGGGCACGCTGCAAGATACAGTTCCTCTCTGGGCCATCACTAGATCATCCTGGTATAAACCTGTCAAACAAGGCTTTGTTCTGCTTCTAATGTCGAGGATTCATGGACTAGGCATTGACTAGAACATCGTTCCCCTATCCCAGAAGGCAACTCTGCTTGGAAACCTGGAGTTCCTTTCCAGTCTGGGGTCTGCAAAACTTCATATGGGAATCGAACTTGTTTCAGCAAGATAACACCCCAGAGCAGAGCAGGACAATGACCTGCCAGATGGCAATGAAGACAGAAAAAAGGAGAAAAAGAGAAAAAGAGACCAAGAATAAGAAAGAGATGAAGGTAAGGAAGATTGAAGTCACTCCTTCCAGGCTGAGATGCATTACATCCCCATTCTCCATCACCTCAGCCATCTTCCTCAATAAAAACAAGCAGCAGGGATACGTCTCTGCGAGTCACACCTGCATGACAATGAGGTGGTGATATTCCAAAATAAGACTCTTTTTGAGCACATATATTTTCAGCCCTGTAGGAGGCTGAGAGGTTGTTTTGCCAAACTTGTTCTGTTGTTTTCTGAAGAGAGGTTAAAAATAAACTTAAAAAAAAAAAAAAAAAGGCAGGGGGCTGCTCCAGATTAGGCAGAGTGGGTTGTTCCCCTGTAATGCTGAGTAGGCTCACACATTCATCCTTCAGTATTAATTCCTATTTCTCAAAAAAAAAAAAAAATACTGTTTTTCTTCTCCAAAAAAGAAATGGCACAGGGCAGGTTTATTGTGTCACCAAGTCGCTCAGCTCAGCATGGAAGCACAAAAAGCGACCTCACTGTACATGAGGCTGTGATGTGATTTATAGTGGAATTGGCCGCAGGCTGACATATACGAAGACATGCTATACTTCCTCCATTAGTAAATTATAGTTCTGACAAAGCAGCATTAACTGAAATATGCTGAGTGGTAGCTTATAAAATAACACAAACCCAAGTACACAGCTTGCCAAGTACTTCCCTTTGCAAGGCAGGCACAGGTAGCTAAGGAAACAAACACTGGATTTTGTTAGCTGATCACACTAGAAGCATCTCCTCTTTTTTTCCCACCCCATCTTCCACACCCCTTTTTTACAGTCATGTTGTAAAATCAATATGATTATAAAGATATTACTGCTAACATCCACATCATCACTGGAAATTTCCACTATATTGGGCTATAGTGTTATGAGACTTGACCTCTACCGACTTCACAGGCTACTTGGTATGGCAAATATAATTTCTCTGCAATGAAGTAATATTTCCTCACAGTTTGATCAGCAATGATACCTATGAATCCAGGCTTGTTATATTTCTGCTTTCTGATGTGGGATTTCTAACTTCTCCTGTGAATTCCACTGAGTCAGGAGTTCCTATAAAACACTATTTGCTCTCTTTGCAATAAATGTTTACTTCTGTGTAGACAAGCAATATTCATGGATCAGGTCTGTTTGCAATGCAGCTTGCAAGTCAAAACAGAAACCAAAGACACAACCACAACAACACACCATCACAAAACCAAAAACAAAATCAACCCCCACAAAATACCCTACAAACCCACCTTCTCTTATTTTCGTGTTATACGTTCTAGCTGACTTTGAAGGGACGTGGCTATTTTCCATTTATGGTATCTTCCCATAGATGTTCTACCCCTGCATAATACTCCTCTCCAGTGTTGTGAACTTTTGGCTAACAGACTTTGCATGAGTCCCCCGTGTATTCAGGGAAACTATAAAGGCTTTGGAAGATGTGAGAAATTAGTTAGAAATACCACCACTACCAGCAACTGGAGATCGCTTCATGCAATAGCTAATAAGTGATACATAGGAAATAGCTTGATAAGTCAGTCCAGTTACTGGGGGGATGGAATTCCCCAAATGTCACTCATGCTTTTGTAAACCCTCCTGCTCAAAGATGTGCATACTGTCTCCCCTCCTATGTCCTTTCTGTAAGTCTCGGGTAAAGAGGAGAAGAAAAATTGAATTCTTTGAGTGCCCAGGCCAGAGAAACTCCGTGTCTTAGAAATGCCACATAAATGATGGATTTAAATTGTCCCTGCATGAAACCTGCAAATACTGTACTACCAAGGCCACATCCAGCCTGTAGACAGTACAGTTTTACCAATAAAGCACCTATTCACTAGGATGGGCATGTAAAACAATACTATTTAATAATGATAAAGAGGGGGAAGACAAAGAGACAACAGCTCTGCATCCTGCAATTCTCAGCAAAACAAATTCCCATCCTCTGCTAGCATGGAGCTAATCCTTCAGCGTATCCTCAGGGATCAGGCAACAGCCACTCTAGCAGTGCTAGAAGGGCATTTCAGGGACTGACCTGCCAGGGAGTAGAACAAGCAGTCATGAAGGAAAGCAGTTTGGGGTTATGTCTGTGGATGTACTAAGCTTTCTTTTATTTGTTTACTTTCTCCCATGCGCATCCACTATGAGCCTTCAAACCTCAGCTGAATGCTAATTCTGATACTAAAAAACTAAACAAATTGCACTTACATAACTGCTCATCCAAGCACAGTGTCTCTGGGCACTTCACAATAGTAAAGTTAAACGAAGCATTCAATACACACTTATTAAAATAAAGTATCCACTAGAGAAACCTGATGGGCTAGCAGAGCTCTGCAAAACATTCCGAAAAAATTAAAGTTATACACATATAAAAAGCAGTAACAGATAGAATTACTGTAATACCAAAAAAAAAGCCTGAATCAGGTTTTCCAGAAAGCTCACAAACCCTAGCAAGACTTAAGCAAAGGTGCAGAGGGAGATGTAAGATTCTTAAGAGGTGCTGTCAGAATCTCAGGGGGAGTCAAAAGACTTGCAATAGGTACCATGGCAAACACATTAACTGTAGCAGTCTTGCTGGAAGTTTCTAGTAAAGAAAAACTAGGGCAGTAGAGAGGAACAAATACATTCAAGTGGCTCATATATACTTGTGTGAGCAGAAAAAGCTAAGCTGTTTTTGCATAGCAATTGACAAATTTTAATTGGGGACTAGTACGATCAAAAAAATTCCTTCTTGAAACAGATTTGTAAAGTGAAGTTACTTGAATACCAAAATAAATGACCTGATTTTTCAAAATATAGAGTTCTCATCACTGCCTATTGAAGTTCAATATAGTTGCAAACACTCAGCTTCTTCTAGTCAGGAAATTCCCTAAAAAAAAAATTGGATTGGGTCAACCAATTTATTGTCCTTACTGTTCAATTTTAACTCTGTTCTTACATTGAACCAGGAAGCTTGAAGCATCAGAAAATACCAGAAATATATTCCAGACATTTATCCAAACATTTGTGGCTTTTTTTTCCCCTTAGTTTTTCCCCAACACCCCCTCCACACACTTCTTTTTAATGTAATATAATAAGAGAATAATGTCTTAAAGTAGAATGAGTTGTGAATATTTGGGGATTGATGGATGTGAAGACACTCATCAAGAAAACCAACAATCAGCATCTAATCTTGGTAATAAAATGTTTAAAAATCTTTCAGATAAGAGATACTGCCCTAACTGTGAGTTAAGAATATCAGGTCCTGATCAAAAGTTGAAATATTTTACAGTAAAGCAGATGACAAAGTACCAGGCTGATAGAGTCCCTTACTTAGACGTGGAGAAAAGAAGAGAGTGCTAATATAACCTCTCAATTACTTATTGTAAGAGCTGATCTACTGGAAGGTGTCCCTGTCCAAGGAAGGCGAGTTGAAACTAGATGATCTTTAAGGTCACTTCCGACCCAAACCGATCTCCGGTTCAATGATATAGAAGGGTAATTTACAGCTATAACTCTTCTACTGGGAAGGCCCATGGGTATAAACGGAGACAGTGCCATTGAAAGCAATTTATATCTGCTGGCTGATCTCACTCGGTGTGCTCAGATACCAACCAAAGACTAGGACCAGGTTGTCTATCTTTATGGAAATCAATGACCGAGGGCTACAGTTTTTCCTCTATCTAAATAGTAAACTCTTTTTGACATCCTCATGGGGAAAGAACATTTCACATATCTATATAAAAGAGCTGAACATAACCGTTAATAAACATTCAGACTCAACAGGTGAATGACAGCACTGATGTACTGCAAAGCCCATCATGCTGGGCAATACAACATTTGCCTCTAAGGAGAAACCATGCTAAGCTCCAGCTTTCAAACAAGAGGTTTTGAAAACTGTTTTTGAAAAGGAAGAACAACACGCTGTCACTGCTGAGAAAGACCCCTAGATGCAACTTCAATACACTGTTTTCAGTGGAGATACACCTATAAAATCTGTCTCAGTAGAATGACATGGAAAGAAAGCACAGCGAATAAAATTTTCTCTATTCCAAGATGGACTTGAAAGACAAACAAGTATGGTGCTTGGTTAGAATCCTAATAAAAGGCAGGGGAGGCTAACAAGTCTCTAGAATATTTCTGATGATACCTGATAGTGTTTTTCCTTTTTGAATTTTTGCAGGACTCATTGTTCTCTGAGGTACGCTACCACTCACAGACGCAAGAGAGATTAAAGACTCAGCTGCATAACATTTTGTGGATATAGATAAGCTTACAGAAATATCCCCTACAAAAATCAATGTGCAAATTCAAGGTGGCTATTCTGATCAATGGCAATAAAGGTTGCACAAGGTTGACAATTATTTTGACCAAGACTGTGAAAACAATTAGGAATAAAGAATGGCATAGGAAAGACCTTAAGACCAAAGTTGTCTTCCTCCTACATATAAGTAAACATAGCTCAGCTGTCACAGCTTGTATTTAGCTAAACTTGTGCTTTCTCAGCTTGATGGCTTCTTTTATATTTTCAGAATGTTTACAAGCAAATGAAGTTTCTTGCTGCCTGGGTGATAGGACCTAGTTAAAACATCAACCAGTCTTCTACCCTTCTTGACCAGCCTCAGTCCAATAACACTATGTAATTAATAATGCTATATAGTGCTGTAAAATGCTTAATATTTGTAACCTTGGTTAAGATACAACAATGTTTACAACCATCCTCAAAAAAAAAAAAAAAAAAAAAAAAAAAAAAAAAAAAAAAGCTCTATAGAGCTTATTTCTCTTCATCTCACAGGGAAAATTTTTTGGCCTGAAAAGCACGTTCACTGAATTGCAGCATTGAATATATTTCTCATGGTGTGACTCCACAGCTGCAAAATCCCAGCTGCAATTAGGTAACCGTACGGCTGGATGTTTTATCATTTCTACACATGCAGGCACTCCAGCAGTGGCTGTGGCGGGCTGCAGCTGGCCTGCCATCAGTCCCCAGCTGCTGTCTAGTAGAAAGGCAGTAACCACAATTGTGCGTAAACATTAGTAAAACATGAATTTTGCAGGTGTTGAAATGGTTGAAGTTGCTTAGCGTGGTTTCAGTCTAGCAATTCCCAGCTCAGTCAGGTGAATATGACTTGCTTGGAAGAAATCACAAAACAGTTTTCCACCATCAGACAGGGAGTGGTGATTAGGTGACCTCCTAAGCGTTAAGTCTTCAAACAGCCAAAGAATCACTGAATTTAAAAGTTGGATCATTTTAGAAGAAATACAAAACCGTCACAATTCCTGTTGTGAGCCACTCCCCAATGACTAAAGAATAGGATTGCACCTTTTCCTCACATTTTCCTGTGAGGAGGATTCTTGTGTCTTCCGTAGCATACTGTTGCTGTCCAAAAGAAATAGTGCATCGGACAGTTCACAGATGCTAAAAATTGATTAACAGAATGATAGTTTACATCCAAACCCACAAACTCATGTCTTCTTCAGTACTGAAGTTACATCCTAGATGCTGCATGTTGGTGAGTACTTCTGAATACACTGTCAGGAGTATGGCTCTTCAGCTAGTATAATTTTAAGATAATTCAATCAGAAGACATTGATAAAGTTAAAAGGACTTATTTAGTGCTTAACATACATTCTAACCGTATTTGATAGCTTTGTTTCAGTTGTGGCATCTGGCTATCCCATCTTTCCCTTCTTCGATCCATCTACTCAAGTCTGTTTTAATGTTTAGATACATTGACACCAGTAATAGATCTGTTCCATGAACTCACAATGAATATAATTTAACCTCCAATATCTTATTTCTCATGATAACTCCTATCAGTTGCAAAGTCTCCCTTGATCAACAAGTTCAGGAGTTGTACAGAAAAGCAAGCACTATTTTAAACAGCATACAAATAGTCACACTGTAGAGAATAACAAGGTATTGAGACTCAAAATGGATGTCACAGCCAACAGCAAACCAACATAGAACATATCCCCACTGCAGTGTTTCCTTTTGAGCTTCCAGTGTCACTCAGGAGTTTCACATTTCAATCTTACGTAGATAAGACCATCTCTCCATTACCCTGAGAACTAAGCAAGCCTTAAAAAAAAAAAAATAAAAATAAAGTTGAAAGCCATCACAACAAAGACAAGACAGAAAAGTCTACCAACTGTCCTCTACAAATATGCCTCATTTTCATCCACTTGTTCTAAGTGTAAAGCTCCATTAAAAGATCAGCCTGCTCTGCAATAAGCTGACATCCAAATGACTTTAAGATAGTAACCGGGTCAAGAGGCCTTTTGTGGATAAAGATGAGAGTATGTGAGGAGCTGCAGGTTCACTTCCTGCCTCTTATAAATCTGTCAATTTACCTGTCTGTCAGTAAAACGCCAAGGAAGAGTTCCACTTGGAAACAGTTTTAATATTTTTATACTGCTGGCATGCACTGTATTGCCTACTCCTGCAACAGTTGGAAAAAGAATGCCAAGCCCTGTTATTATGAGCAGACTGTTTACCACTGACACCACAGAGTTGCTGGAATGGCAGGACCTGGGCCCAGCACTGCCAAAGTGGATGTTTGGCCTGGCAACAAGAAGCTAACAGGATGGCACGGGGCTGCCCTCACTTATGCTACTGGCACTACCATTTGGGTAAAGCTCGCTGTCTTGAGTTGGCAGGAAGACATCAGAGTTCAGCTCCGCTCTCCCCAGCCAGCCTTTCAGTCTATCACAAAGAAGAACCAGTATGGATACTGAAAGGAAATAGGTGGGTTTTTTCATGTTAGACTCATCCTCCATGTAGAGTTTAAATTTCTTCTTTACAAGAGGAGAAGTAGGAATTAACCTAACTTAAAGATCTCTGCTCTTGGCCTACAGACAGAACAGGAGGAGCCAGTAGTCAGTGACTGATTTTCTGTCACCATTTATTCCAAGATCCCTGTTTACCCTAATAAAGCATCAAGCTATTGCCTTACTCCAGAGGACAAATAAACACCGGGTCTTATTCATCTAACAGGGTCAGTAAGATACATGCACAAAGCCACTCAGCCGCAGACAGCCACAGCTTTGAGCTTTCACAGTATTCTTTCACAGCTACTTCTGTTCATCCTACGGGGTCCTCCAGGGATGGTTTGTCACAGTCCATAGCAAGTTGCCTAACAGTTTCTCGCATAATTCAGTGACAGGTTACATCCTTGTTCCAACTCGAGTGCCTCAGGGGGTCTCCCCTTTCTTGTTCTTCCCTTTGCCAACTTCCCCTCACATCTACCATCTCAGCAGGGATGTTATTTGAAACAATGACAATGCTTTGGAGCAGGTTCCAAGGTAAATTAGTTTGCACCCATCACAAATTCTGCTATAAGCTACACTTGTATCTCACAAAAAATCTCCAAGGATAGAAAACTTTTAAAGACACTGGAGGCTCAACAAAGATCCCAGTGTTTATTATTGACATGAACTCTCCCTTAAGAAGCAAAAGGAATCTTGCTAGAGAAGCTGCTACTTGAACAAAGTAACAACAGGAATCAATTCAGTCAAATCATATTTCTTACAGGTTAGTAAATCCTACCGAAGCAGAGGAAGTGTCAATAATAAAGCTTAGGACAGATGGATGGGCATATTTTTTATTTCTGTATGTGTAAAGTAACTCGAGAGCTTTGAAGGAAAGAACTACTTCCCTGGATATGCTAATTCAGTGAGCCGAGTTGAATTTCATTGCAAAACATGTTTCCCATCATTGCAAAGGGACATTTGAGTCAACTATAGTCTCGAAGTATTATTTACATCCACTTCTCAGGATTTCATCAAATGCAAAGCAACTGCACTGATTGAATGGACACAGCCCCTTAATCGCATTCAGAGAAGAGAGCTGCTTCCATTTTATTTATTTATTTATGTACTGATTTATTATTATTATTTAGCTCTCTGCTTGCTACTGCAAATATGCCTTCGCTGCTCCATTAACCTGATGGCTTATCTACGTTTCAAACTCAGTCCAGAATGTCCACACAGGAAATATCTACGTAACACTTGGAGAAGCTGTGCCTTGCATTTATAGCTGAGATTGTGGGTTACATTTTTAATGAATACCTACCCAGGTTTCCTACATGGCAAATATATATTCTCTAAGAGAGCGTGCATGTAGATATAAACATCAGGTCTTAGCAAGAGTTGCAACAGCAAGGAAGCATTAGTATGTGTCTTCTTTTTGCTGTTCCCAAAGGAAATGGAATTTCCTTGCCATCACAACCGTACATACACAGTGTTTGCTACTTGTTGGAGAGATGTAAGTTGCATTTCCTCTGCCAGCAGATGTTTTAGCCAGATGTTTCACTGCCAGATTCTGATTGGTTGACAGACAAAGTTGCCAGTTTGTTCTTAAGACAAGGGAATAAAAAAGAAAACGAGCAATTTACCATCACAGTTGGGTTATTTGGGTTATGCTTCCAGTTACACCTTCAGATTGCAAAGTAGTTTCACTTATTCCAGCAGAGCAGTTGCAAATCTACAATGAGGTGTAGGAAACAGAATCCGACCATAAGCTAAGGTCCCTGTGTTGACCAATTTGCCCTTCAAGCTAAAGGCTGTAGAAGTGCTTTACAAAATGCTACTCAGAAGGTCATCTAGACATCTATTTACCATCTCTGGAAACACAGGAAACAAGAAGCTTAATCACATCACTGTTTTCCTATTTTGTATAACTAGCTAGCAGATTATGCATTTTCAGAACATTCATAGGCTCGGATTCTAATGCCAAAGATACCACTGTTAGCATTTGGTGCAATATACCACACATTAAAAAAAGAAAGGAATTTGTATTATTAACAAGAACACGTGAAAATAAACTCTTTAGAACAAAGTCATAAGGATTTTTTTTATCCTTCTGTTCCTGGGCATGAGATTACCTCAGAAAATAGATTAAAAAGCAAGTCTTGCCTTACCACTCATCCCCATGTAATAGCATACTCAGAACTCAGTATTGACACTTGGTGTCACCCATTGAATGTGATGATGACAAATGTCAAGTTTTATCCTGTTGGACCAGGATTGCCATGTGATACCTGTCACTCTACTATGCTTTTCTACCTTCCTTTTACCTTCTATTACATTGTAGGGTATCAAAGAAAAGATGCTGGGTTTCTATCAACTATAAGCATCTTTGCTACACTTCAACATTGTGGTGGTGAAATGGTTACAAATGGTGAAAACCATTGCTAAAAAAAAAAAAAAAAAAAAGGAAAAAAGGAAAAAAGATAATCCTGATCTTTAGTGGGTTGAGCTATCAATGACCTTCATATACTCAGATGCACCACAAATATGACACAGATCATTTCAAGTAAATAAGATGCTCTTCCTTTCAAATGTACCCACTAGCAAGCCTGTGTCAGAACACTAAAAAAAAAAATAAATCTAGAAATTATATAAGAATACTTCTTTTCTCTTCCATACTGGACATGTATCTTTTTTATGTCCAGGTACGACAGTACATAAAAGCAACTCCCTTCCCAAATCCCTGCTGAAAGCAATAGGAACATATCGTTGCAATCAGCTCCACACAGACAAA
>WHYT01015681.1:60482-83861 GCA_009806455.1 Tetrax tetrax
ATTTTTTTTTTTTTTTTTATTTAAAGCAAACTCATGGAAAAGCAGCTTTACACTTGCATAACTAAGCTGCAGATTTTTTTTTGTTCATAGGCTTTAAAAAGGACTTTTTGTGCATATTTCACAAAAAAAAAAAAATGATGTGTTTTAGTACTTAAAAGGGACTGAATGGTCATATAAAACGTGAAATGTCACGTAGAACTCCAGGGATGTCCAGTTTTCCGGGCAAAAGAAATACTGCCTGATTTATGACACAGTGTAATATATGAAGGTATATTACAAGAGACAATAACCTTCATTCTCAGGCAATTTCAGCTTTCCAGGTAGTGTGGATATTGCAGTAAAGTACTGGACATTCTTCACTGCCTCTATAAAAGTGAAGTTTTTACAATTTCATTTTGTGGACTTCTCTTTTCCCATCCTATGAATAACAACTCCAACTCTGAATCTGTACCTTCCAATAGGCATTAACTTGGATAAGCAGGCTGGATCTTGAGATGGATGATCAAAACAGCCCCTTTACTCATGATATTAGCTCATCTCCAAAATATTCAACTTTTCTGTCAGTATTTGATGCTTACCGAAATCAGGTAAGAAGTAAAATCCAAGTTCAGCGGTAATTATATATCTCAGTGTGGGGCTATCTATGCAGCCAGCTGGGTTAAGGTTTGCAGATACCACCTGCAAATTCCAAGAAGGTATAAAGAGATTCCTGATTTTTAATACAATTCTCCAATTCCTGCATTGATGTTACGGAGGTAACCTTCACAAAACTTCATCAGGTGGTTGTAGAAGTCACTGCAGCAGGATGCTTTCCCCATCCCAGGAGGCAATACTGAAGGAGAACCACAACTACAAAGCTTACATCTTCATCAAGTGCCTCACGTAACCAGGGCTGAGAGGATGGATCAGGCTCCAAGAGAGCCAGAAGCCCAGCATCCTTTTTATTCTCACCAACCCTAACGCACAGGCTGTGCCACTAATGCATCAGTTCCTAACAAGGGACCAGCTGCTCCTTGCCTGTCTCTATACAGAGCCTAGCACAGGCACAATTGTTATGGGAATAATATACCACAAAGGGGACTCAAATAAGCATAATAACAAACAAAAGGGATAATGATACACAGTCAAGCTAGCAAGTATAATAATATAATTCAATCATCTCATTAACTTTACTAAAAGCTAGCTTTGTACACCAGCCTCCTGGCTCCTGGAAACGCCGTCAAAGGAGCTCACGTATCTGATTGTGAACTACTATCATCAGTCAGGAAAACAGGCACGAATGCAGAACAAAATTATTCCTTTCTGAGCCCATGGAACATCATGTTCATACCTAATATTCATACTAACATGAAAATACAAGGTAGCACCTATCTAAAATTAAATAATTTCTACAGCTGAAAACAGAAGTGTTTAGTAGTCCAACACAGTAATATCACCAAGCCCACATCAAGTGATTTTTGTAGCAAAATTCCCAGGTGACCTTGCATTGCCAGCATAAATTGAGTATGAAAGAGCTAAGGGAGATGCACTCAACTAATGGGGTACGTTTACTGTTTAAGAGCTGGACAAAGTCTGCACGTGCTTTTGCAATTAGCAACTGGAAGAATAATGAACAGAGCAACAATGCGTTAGACTCTTCCAGTTCTTAATATGGCCATTAACTAATTAGTTTTCGTAGCCATTTAGAAGACAGACAGTATCGTAATCTCCTTTCTTCTGGCAAGCAGCAGTATGGTACTTTCATAAGAAACCTGCAAGCAGGAGAACGAGGTCCCAGACTTTAGAGTTTAAAAAACTTCAGATCCTGTCCACACCAGACTTTCTACAGCTAGGTCTTTCTTGTTCTCTACTAAGGCACACAGACAGCGGTGCAATCCTCCAGGAAACCTGTCAAAAAACAGCAGTTGTGTTGGTCTGCTATTAGCCTGGACACTGGGACAAGCAGTTATAATGCAATAGATTGACCATACTCTCTGGCTTATACTCCTGGAAGCACAAGGGATATGCTGGAAGATAAAAAGAATGACAGCAATGCACCCTAAATTTCGGTTTTTCAGCTTCTGGGAAACAAAAGCACCAAGCAATAAAGCCAACCACTGACATGAGGCTGGCGCAGAGTTCCATAGACAATGATATCACACGGGTTCCTGTTTTAGTGACTCAGTCACACAATAAATTAGGTGAGGGTGTTAGAACAACAGCTGGCTGCTAATTAGTCACAGCCCCCCCGCCCCAGCAGAGTATAAACAAAGTGGCAGAGAACAACTCAAGTAAATTAAATTTTAAGAAATCCTACTGCAATCACTCCCCTGACAGACCCTTCCTTCATCTCCCCTTCTCGGCTTTTTATTTATTGTAATTACTTTAGTAATAAGATTTGTTTCCTTGTTATTATATATATTACCATGCAGGGCAACAACAACAAAAAATAATAGCTAGGAAGAGTTATGTAGCTTATTTATCTCCTTGGCTGTTATTAGGCCACTGGGTGGAGAGAGCGATGAGGAGGTGGGGGCCTGGGAAAAGCAGTAAATAGAAGAGAAAGCATATTCCTCAGGAGCAGAGACATATGGGGGCATATTTACGAAGGAGGAAACACTGACAATGAGTGAATAGAGCTAATAACTCAGGAGGCCCAGCAGCTCTGGCTGATAAAGTAAGGAATAAACAATACTGCATTGGAAGCACTGTCAGAAGGGAGAGTTCCTGGGGTGCAGCCGACTGCAGACGGATGCTTACCACAGAAGGAAAGACAAAGATGGGCTGTCACATCAGCAGACGGCCTTGGCTGAAATTGGAGCACCTCCTATAGCATAGAGAGGTACTCAGAAAAGCACATGGCGCAGGGCCAGACCCCACTTCTGGCTCCACCAAGAAGCAGCTTGCTGGGATAAGAGGTGAGGAGTAGCACAGCCCATATTTCATCTCATGTTGTGCACGCACTAGCTGCACTTCCTACCCTAAGCTCCCAAATCCATAAACCTCTGCTAAGGGACATCTTGTAAGGTTGTCAAGAGCAACCACGCTGCTTGCCTTGAAGAGGTGGAGGTGGTCTCCCCCCATTTCAAATAAGCCCCATTTCAGTAAAAAAAAAAAACCAAAAAAACGCTAAAGGTGGCAGACAGGTATACCCAAAACGTTTGTGCTGGTCTGCTGAGAAGATGACCAAGCTGCCCAGAAAGAAGTGCTCGTTCACTGTCTTTACTTCACCAGTCACAGCCGGATCGCTTCCCTCTTAGTGAAGGGCAAAAGAAGAAACACTTGAGGCACCAAAAGAACAAATAGCCGAGAGCCTCTACTCCACTCGGGGAAAGTTAGCCAACAGTTCACATCCACTTCCCAGCATCACATACCAAGGTAGCACAGATCGCACCAGAACGAGCATTTTCATCCCTCTGAGGTCTTCAGGAAAGTATCAGTGCATGCAAACATGCCACCTTACAGCGTGCAGCCCCAAGAACAGCCTTTATAAATGAGTAAGGGTTGACTCTTTTACAGAATGTTCCGCTATTCAAGTATACCTTGGCTTCTACATACATCTACCCAGGTGTCGGCGTTCCAGTGTCAATTTAGATGCAGAGCTTCTGAAGACAACACAAGGGACAGACTCATAGAGCACCTACCAAAGAGCAGCAGCATGCTAATCCTGTAGAACCTTTCTCTCTCCTAGACACAAATTCTCACACTGCATCAATTAATGACAGAGCTCAAAACCACTCCTTTCCCAGCCTTCCTGCCTCTCTGCACTATCCTTAGACAAACACACATCATGGATCAGCTAATCCGGAAAGCGAGCCTTTGGACTGTGTGTTTGCAGAGCGCACAGCACCAATTTAGTTATGCAAGGCTCGATTCTGAGAATTAAACACCTCTCCAATCCTCTGACCACAGAGAAGCCATAAAGAGGAGGAGGCGGAGGAAAGGAGGGATGCCTGCAGTTGTACAGCTTTGTGTGATGTCACCTCAAGATTTAATCCTTGAGGATGCAGTTCTGGATCATAAACTGACTCCTGAGACTGGCCATTAGCATTTTTTTCTGTTCCTGATCAGTTCTGCCTCTTACTGTCTGGAAAACACAATGTCTCAATGCAGGAGAGTAAGAATTAATATAGAAGAGGAAAAAAAGCCATATATACAAACAGTGCATTTTGGGTATAGAGACAAACACGTTTCTATTTCTCCTCTTAAGAGTGTTGTTCAAAAAACAAAGGATCGGGTTCCAAAGAATAAGTGGGAGCGCTTCATTTTTCACTTTATATCTTTTGAGAGTGTGCAAAGGAAACCTGTTCTAGAAGGGATTTCAGTGGACATTTCTATCTCTCCATTTCAGTAATTGTCGAAGAAGGAAAGCTTTTCTCTGCTGGCTTTGAGGAGGTAATAAACAAAGCCTCTTAAGTAAAACAGAACAGAATAAACAACCTAAAGTGGTAGCAAATATCAATAGAGAGACAAGAAATCCAGCACATCACCTGCCTTACCTTTGCGCAGCAGCAAAGTTACTCAGACTGAGTTGTGGGAGGGCAGGTGCAGGAGGGCCCAGGGTATTTTAAAACCAGATAAAGAATAGTCCATGGCTATAATCCAAAATGCAAATCAGGATTTCCTCTTCCTAACTGCTACTATGGTTACCTCATGGCTTTGAAGAAATAGTGCAGCTTCCCAAAAATTCATCTTCCTTTAAAAAAAAAAAAAAAAAAAAAACAAAACAAAAACCCACCAAACCAAAAAACCCACCTCATCAGCTTCCATTTCCACTGATTGGTTAAATTAATTTATAAAATACATCGTTTCTTTCATTGAAAAGCTTCTTTGATTCAATAGGAGGGAGGGGAGAGTGAGGAAAGAGCAGATAGAAGAGAAGAAAGAGGAAACATTAAAAGGAGTAAAGGAAGAGGAAGAAGGTGGCAGCGTAGGAGTGAGACATGAACTCACAACTGAGAGATTGGCCAATTCGGGATTTGTCAGTGGGAAGAGAATTTCTGAATACACAAAGTACATAGACACTCTATGAGCAGTCTGCATGTGAGGTATGTTTTAAAACAAAATCACTTCCCCAGGAGGTTCCACTTCTTCCTTGATCAATGATCTTGTAAGGCCAATCATTTTTAATTTAATATTTCTGGGAACTGGGGGGAAAACCCTCATCAAACAGGCACAGTTGGCAAGCATCAAGTGTTAGCATTTGGCATCACTTATTACTGCTGTTTATAGCGATATAAATTAGGTCATACCAATATAATTAATAACCCTAAATTTAGGTGTAATAAATAGCAATATTTATCTAGAAGTGCAGCGTCTGGATAAGTCCAGCCAAAACCACAAAACATTGACTGCCGTGCTGCAGCTGCGAGCCCAGGCATGGGAGTGCCAGGTGTGTATGTGTGTGCAGATGGCAGGTGGACCCAAGCAGATGTTGGGGAACAACTGCACGCGCAGGCAGCTGGCAGGAGGATGCACAGCAGGTGTGCACAGAAAGGCGATGTAAAAACACATCACCGGTTCGCACGGAACTGCACTGGCATGGTGAGTGCACACACAACGCGATGCTCAGGTGCGTGATAACGAGTTTACATGGAACTGTGTGGACAGCAAACGAGGTTCTGTTTCTTTATAAAACACTTTTTGTGCTGCCACAATTAAACTTCATACAAGTTCCCTTACTGAACCCTGCTTTCAGGATTTTACACAACTGCAA
Source organism: Tetrax tetrax (assembly GCA_009806455.1). Taxonomy (NCBI): domain Eukaryota; kingdom Metazoa; phylum Chordata; class Aves; order Otidiformes; family Otididae; genus Tetrax; species Tetrax tetrax. Next base: position 66,178 of record WHYT01015681.1, read on the forward strand.
TAAACCTAGTTTTGAAGTACAAAGATTTCACTTGAACAGATGAAATTTTTTTTTTTTAAAGCAATCCAAAAAGTTTCACCAAAGGCTACTCCACACCATTCCCAGTAGAGTTTCCCGAGAACAATATTTTCCACCTTCTACACATTAAAAACAAGCTGAATAATTAAAATAGTAGTAGATCTAGACTGGAGAGAAAATGCTCCCAATATACATAGTTTAGTCTTTACTTCAAACTGCTCAAAGGTTGTAAGATGTCACTATATCATTCCCTAAGGAAGAAAACTCAGCCAAAAGGAGGAGGCAATGACCAAGGTATCATAGTCCATCGGTAGCAGAGCCAGGAACAAAGCACAGGTCTCTTGCTCGCTCACTGCATTTTATATCAGTTTCCTAATTAAAATAGAATTCTTTTTCATGTATTCTCCAATACTTAATAGATATTAACTCCTTTTTAAAGCTTTCCTATTTTACTTTGATTCAGTTTAAAAAAAGAGGGTAGCAGCATGGGTGAAGGTAGTGAGCCATAAGACCAAGTAACATTTATTACTTTGGATTGTCCCATATAAACTTGTGCAAAATAAAATCAAGCTGCAAGGACACTTTCTCTTGAGTAGTTTAATATATCTTTCACTTCAGACTGACTTAAACTGCTCATCTGGAAGATGAAGACTATTTTTTTCCTTATAATTTATCTCAAAAGAAAAAAAATTAAGATATACAAATAATCGTATCAGTCAGATCACGGGTTAATATGAAGCAGTATCCCATCTCCAGCAGTCTGGCAGAAAAGTGTAAGATAAACTATATAAAAAGCAGCGTCTATTATTTTATTTAAATATATACCCATTATCAGATTAGCTGAATATTATTTGACAAACCCTATACCTGACTTCTGTTTGGGAGCAAAACACTCGGCCACACACAGCACCAAAACTGCTCACCAATTTTCTCTGAACAAAGTCCAATTCCCTGCAACATTTGGTAGCAATCTATATTTTTATGTGATGACAACCTCTGGCATGCACAATTGCATCACCGCTACCTTCATTTAGCATCGGTGACAGGGCTGCAAGTCTTTCTGCCGCTGACAGACAGGAGCGGATTCTCAGAGCAGGGAGCGAAGTGGCAGGGAGGGTGGAGAGCTGCTTCCCAGCTCAGCCACGCGCAGCCGGAGCGTAATCGCATTACGGCGGTCCTGGCTGCGTTAGAGGAACATTCTCTGCGTGTAACTTTCAGATCACGTTAACCTAAGCAAATACCAAGGCCCTGATCGGCTTGCTGCCACACGAGGCTCCCAAAGAGTGGTCGTGCGGTGCCTTGCTGGGATGAGAGCTCTTCCGCTGAGCTGCGCCTGCGGCGGGGAGCTGGCTGGGAAAGGGGCACAGCTGGGCTGCTGGAAGAATTCCTTTGTAACTGGGCACTGGCATTCATGTCTGGGACGAGCAGGGAAGCGTTATGCACATCCCAGCACACAGAGGTGGGGAGGAGGGAGAGTAAAGAGGTTCAAAGAATTGCCAACAAAAAATAATCCAACTTCGTTTAAGAAAGATACTGAGATACCAAGACAAAAGCAGCAGAGGCACTGAAACAGAAGAAATCTTTGTTTCACAGTAAGAGACAAGATTGCTGGTTACCCCATGTAGGTATTCCCAGTGTCCAGCATAAAGCCAAGATACTTGTTGGCCTGGATAGTGGATTTGTTGCCTTCAGTACATCCAGTCCTCACAGAGGGAAGCAACTTGCATAAAACTAGAAAAGAACAGCAGGCTGGGATGTTGGCAGGAATGCCAGGCACTCCGGCAGTCTGTTTGGGGATATCTGGCAGGTCCTCCACAGAAAAATTGTGAATCCCAGGGCAAACAAGTTGCCTCATGAAATGGGTTGTGAAACGTGTTTTAATAAAAAATAAAAATACATAAAATATTTGGCAAGTATCTTCTTACAAGTACTATGGTCAACGACGGGCTATAGACCAGCTTCCTCAGGAAATCATTTCTGTCAAATTATTGACTTGAAAGATAACAGAATTTACTAAAGCATTTAAACCTGGACAAGGTTGAACATTAAGTAGCCAAACAAATCCGCGTATGCGCATATGCGCATATAGAAATTGAGGGCCTGAAAGATATTTGCCTTCTCCAATGTGCATGGTTATCTCCAGCAGACCACCAGTAAACCTGAGGTCCAGAACAGACATTTCTTTCATGTAGGAGGACCCAAGACTACTAAAAGCGCATATGGGAAGAAACAAGAAGAATATCTGGGCCACAGAAGGCTTCACAGGATAAAAGTATTTAAATTAAAGCATAAAGGAATGGTTCTCTCCCGTCCCCATGCCGTATGATCTGTCAGAGAGCCATGATCAAGTCCATGTTCCTCTGCTCCTATTCCACGTGAAAAGCTTACCAAACTTGTTCAACTCATCACCAGATTTAACTGCAATTTAAGCTCATCTGCACCAGGGAAGGTAAAACACCTCCCAGTGTGACAAGAGCTCAGTCAGTACACTTCACCCAGGTGTCACAGAGAGCCACCTCCTCCCTCCTGAGGGCTCCTTCTCTGCTGCACTCATTCCTGACAGCTGGAGAAAAAAGGTCAGACATTCCCTCCAGTCCTCCATCTGCTGGAAACTCTAATTAAGTGCAGTGAAAGGAAAAAAAAAGACAAATGGGAAAAAAAGCCACAAACCTTTCCTTTTTTTTTTTTGCTTCTGCTGCCTGGAAGGATCAAGGAAGCATTTGGTGCCAGCAGGGGCTTCGAATACTCTGGGGCAGCATCCAGCCTCTCTGAACAGTCCTCCCAGACTACTGACAGGCTCAGCTCCTGGGGAGCGTGGCAGCACAAAGCTCTGACTGTCCATCATCAGAGACTGGAGACTGCCAGAAAAGCCCAAGCTGCTCTCTGCTGAACCCCTCGGCCCCAAAATGAAATGAGTTAGTTTAGTCCCAAACAAACTCAACTCGGTTGTTGCTCAGGATTGTTCCACAGCACTCAATCTGACCCAAAAGCAGATGGGAGAAGGCAGCTTAAGAAGAGTTGTTCCTCTGCACTTCGCTATGTGTTTCAGTGCTTGTCTAAGCCTATCTTCAGCTCCAAGATTTGTTGCCTGTTCCATTGTTAATAAGCTGGGGGACAGAGGTGTTACCAAAACCTCCAAGCTCTTTTCACCAAAACACACAACTCCTCAGCTACCAGTAGGATGTGATCACAATGTCCTGCATCAGAGACAGGACCAACAGCTGTTAACTTAGAGCCGCTCCACAAACATCCAGTGAGGTGAACAAACTCCACTGTGCGCGAAGACACTGGAGATTTGTTCCAGGGAATGCAAGCTTACTTCATCATAGTGCACTCTTCAAGCCTTCAAAGGGAATTCCTCTTTCACTGGTAGCATAGCAATATTTTATTTCATGCTAACTTATTACGAGCAGAGTTGTGCTTTTTCCACACGTGTACAGGGAGAGGGAAGGCAATTAGCGTGGGTGAGCAGGGATGGTGTAAAGGCAAAGAATGCAAAAAGGAATCAGTATTTTCCAAGCTCAGGTTCAGTATCTCTTAGGAAACATGGGAGAGGGAAGATTGGAAAGGAGATGGGAGAAAGAAGGAGCTTTACTATATGGAAGTATTTCCATGAAAAAGTGAAAATTTAATAGATCCTTACTCATCTTCCCACCCCACCCCACCACCACCAACCCATACAAAGCATTACAGCCAGTTATTTCTAAGCATATCTGTCTTGCAGGTGAAGCCTGCTTTAGCAGAATAGATAGATCTGCATCTATCAAGAAAGGTCCTGTTTCTCTGGCACCACTAATACTCCATCTAGGCAACTGAGAGATCTTACGGCCATGTACAGTACAGAATCACATATATCTGACAAATGCAAGACAGCACACTGAGCTATATCGCAAATTCACATTTTCCATACAGGATTGATAACAGGATGAATAAAACATGAGGCAAAGGGAATTATCCTAACCCAAAACATTGAAGATAAAACCTGCTAGATGCACCGAGGTAAAGATTGCAGACAAACCCAGCAAAATCCAGAATGAGTACATGTCACAACTCACTTGCCATTGATGACTCCATCAGGATTAAGCATGGGGATAATCTTGAAAATGAAACATTTCCGCAGGAGATCAGCAATGGGGTCACTGCTCACAAGGAACTCCAGAGTCCCCTTCATTACCCAACTGGCATTGCTTTCACCAGGGTGAACACGAGCCATTAGAAACACATAAGGACGATTGCCTGTAAAACAAAGAAACAAACAAAAACAAAAACAAACCTTAGACAGGACTTCTATTTGAATAATATCTTTGCAATATCTTTTTATTCCTTTTTAATTGAGATAACAACTCAAGACATATTTTAGGGAAAACACATCTGTTAACAGTGCAGACATTTTCTGAAGGTGCTATTTGCCAACTGATCCCAAGGATTGGTCCCTCAGAACCAGCACATGCTAGTTTCATCCCTATCCCCTTGCTTGCTTATTCTGCCATACCTTACAGATATTTAGGTGTACCATTGCAGGGTACTTTCCATGTGCAGATTACTGCCTCTCAAAATGGCACCAACATACTTTCTGGCAATTCTTGAAAGTTTGATCCTACCAAACTTCACTAAGGTTTAAAAGGCATCTGGAAATTATTTAAATTTCTAAGTTCTTGCTTCACTTTCAGCATTTCACTATTAAAAAGCTGTGAACTTTCCAAATCTTTTAAGCAGACTTGTCCGCCCATAAGGACACCAAGAACATGCAAGCTGTCTGATCTACAGCAGTAGCCTGTGTTGTAGGGTCAGAATCATAACTGATCAAAATAAACTTATATAATTAAAGAAAATACATAGATATATAAGCAGATAAGATGCAGTAGAGTACTCAAAACTAACCATCATTTCATATCCATCCAACAAAAAGTAGAAATAACAATGCACATAGCTAAGGAAGACTTACTTTCAGCGGAAAGACTTCAGTTCTATATAATATAGACACACACTCAGATTTGCAAAGCCGATTTGCAGAAGTTGCAACTAGGACAGTTCAGCTGTTTCTAGCAATACATTTGGCATGGGAGATATAAGCTGTAGGAATATGGGGGAAAAGTCTGGGCAGTTGCTTTTTTAAAAAAAAAAAGAAAAATATTAAAAGTCTTACTGAACAGTTCACCGATAAGTTCTACTGAACTTGTTTCAAAGTAAACTTGCAATTTGACAGAGAAAGTTTTCTTGTTATCAGATTTGTTATTTGCTGTTCCTGTGAAAAAGCATTTGGTCTAGTTATAAGTCTCCAAAAACTCTCAGCATACATATGCTTAGAAAAGACCAAGTTTGACAGCAGATTCTTTGAAGATCCCATCTGTGCTGAGCATACTCCACGGATGGGCCAAGGAAACAGGAGAAGGCAGAGGGAGGCACCTGCCAGGCATAGAAATTAAAAGGGAAAGGACAAAACAATTAACTGTCTTAAAATGATAGTTCTGTAAGTATTCACAATCTCAGGCCATTGTCACAAGGTAACTTGACATTTACTTTAGTGGAAACCATTATCTGGCAGGACATCACTACCATGCCAGGATAGGTTTGTCCCACTCTATCAGGCAACATCAGAACTCAGGCTCTGTTCTCTTGCATGAATTGAGGGACCCCAACTGACAGGCTTGGGTGTGGTAACAGGGCAGAAAACAAAACCAAAGCCATCAGTTGAGTGCCCTTGTACACAAATGCTGAATTAGCAAGTTATACGCCTTTGCCTGTAGCTCCCAAAGCTGTCCGTCAGTTTCCAAATGCTTTACAAATAATTATCAATTAACGTGAAACAGGAAGGTAGAACATCAAGCTGAAAAAATCTAGATTTCATTAAAGAGTTGATTAGTAATTTGTCTGACAGATTAGAAGCTGTGTCAGAGCTGAGAATAGTGGTGAAATGTCTCATTTCACAGTCAAACAAGGAATATGCACTAATTCTTCTCCTTAACTGTACAGTTCTGCTGAATGTGTACATTACAGTACAATTTAGTTACAGCTTTCAGCAATGCACTCAGATTTCGAAACAATCCCCCCTTCCATGCATTCCTTAAGCAGTTGGTGGGCACTAGAAGAGCGAACGGCACTCTCAGCTCAAAGAGCTCATGGAGAGCTGTTGTATTCTGGTCCAATAAAGCAACTGGAACTCTACTTGTCCATAGCCATATATTAGCCTTTTCTCATTCTTACACCTTACTGTGAGGTTACTATATTTTGATCAGTGCGTATACATAAGTGCCTAATGCACTTATGGATTGCAAAAGATTCCTTTATCTCCTGCAGAACTACTAGCCATTCTGATTTTTTCCCCCCAAATTAGAGTACACAATTTCTATTCTGCTCCAGCCAGTTGTGCATTAAAGTCTACCTTAGTAATGCTTTAAAATAGCAAAAAGCAAAGACTAGCTTTCACAAAGACATCAGCTACATTTTGCCATTTCCAAACATTTTCTTCTTTCTCCCATCAACATGATTTAGTGCTGTTTTGCAGGCTCATTGCTGAGCTAAACTTATGGGACCATGCTGTTGTAGCTGAGAATGAGGCTCCTGAGGACTCCTAATGGACAACAGCTGTAAATAGCACAGAGCAAAATAAAACATGTTCTCTTTTGCAATTGATGAATACAGCTTTAACAACTCTTAAGTCTCCTGTATATTGTGAGAGAGCACAGTACCAAAATTGAGAGGTTCTTCCCTCAGTCTTTTCCTCAGAAAAAGAAAAAAAAAAAGATATTTTTTTTTAAAAGGAAGAAACTCTAAGCAAGGGCTTTCTCATCTCAGAAATTCAAGAATGTTTGCCATAATTCTGCTAACTGCAAATGGCATGGGACTGGCAGATACCTGCATTCTCTTCTTCCTCTCCAGACTGATCAAAATCAAGCTTGTCTTAAATTCAATATCAGAAAAGCTTGTGGAGTTTCCAGATCTTATAATCCAGGAAACGAGGTGGGGGAGGGAGAGACTGACAGAGACCACTTATGCTGTTTCCCTGTGGGCAACAACGGAGCAGCTCATAGCCCATAGATCCAGCCAAGGAAGCGTCTCTATTCCAGTTCAAGCATCCTTTAAAAGCTCCCCTCCTGACAAGCACATCCACAGCTCTCATCCCATCCATGAGAGAGTCGTAATGAAGGTAGGTACCAGCAGGCAAACCGCAGAGCTTGTTAAGTGCCTGTTCTCCTCACAGAAGCCATCATCACCAAATCCCACATCCGAATGCTGCACTCCCTCAGACTGCACCCAGCATGAAGACTGATGAAGCAACAAATAGAGCAAAGAACTGACGACATGGCCATAAAAACTTCCTACCCTTGAAACACCTGGGAAACAAAGACTTAACTCTGTGGCAGGCAGGAGTTACTCAATTCTATGCTTTACAGCATATCCAGTTAGTCATCTGCCTTGAATTTGTTGTGATAAGTGATCAACATTAGAACTCATGAGGGCAGCGGACAGCAGCACTGGCCGGCCATACTCAGCACTCCAACTGACAGGCACCAGTCAAAATTCCTGCACTTCAGCTCATTTGCTTCTCTTCCTTCCTCACTCCCAACATTCCATGACTGTAGTCCTGACTAGATCGCCTCAGTACTAGCCAGTAGAGCTTACTGGCTTACACTGGTGCCTGGCTACCCTTCCTCTGTGTTCTTCAGGACACCCAACAACAAGTTTTCTCATGTATCTCCTTCCAGGCTCCAGAACCAAGCTTGAGCCATAAAAATCCTCAGGCCAACACTCAGGTGAAACTGTCCCCATGTTCTGGGGAAGCTGACAGAAAGCTCAGGTTAGCCATTTATCTCTGCAAAGCCCACATGACACATAACCTTCTCAGGAATGTAAATAATAAAAAGAGAAAGGAGAGGAACCTTTTCATGCTACATAAAGCCTTATCCAACAGATCGTATCTTGTTACACCATGCTACATTTTGACTTTCCCAGAATATAATGTGGCACCAACAATGCCCGAGATAAGAGATTAAAGCATCACTGATTCCTCTTGAAAAACTTTGAGCAAAACCCCTTCGAGTAATAATTTTATTAATGCATCCCCTATTTCCCACCTCCCCTCTCTTCATTCATTTTGACTGTGGATATATGCATGAAAATAGGAGCTTTGTTCTTCCACTACTGCTAACTTGCTGCTTAATCTCCTGCCTGTTATAAGGATCCTCCTCCAGTCACATCATCTCCAAGGTTCACTAAGGGGTGACTTTGGTGTCACTAATCTTGACATCAGTTGGGGAAAGAACAGCCTGAAAGAAATGAACAAAACCCCATTAACACAGCAGTGTCCCTCATCAAGAGGAACACAGAAAGGAAATGAAATGCAGCTCCAGATGCCCTGACCCAGGCTGATATTCTAAATTATTTCAAGCTGAGATTTGAGCCATGCCATTTGTAAAGGGACAGAGCATTGATACAACACAGGGCTAGGATTTTATAAGGAGTCAAAGGGAATTATATACACAGCATGTGAGAAATTCAACCTATATCTTGGTCTTGACTGGAATTTTTTTGGCTGTGCTTCTGCATACCTCTCTTCCCTTTACCCCCAAGCCTAGGACTATTAAGACATAGATTTTTTTTTTTTTCCCTTATGCCTAAATACAGCTTGACTTTATCATGAGCATTATAAATCAAAGGGTCATGTTTACCCCAGGACATAATAGGCAGAAACCAAGAAAGCAAAACTCTCCCTCCCAACTTAATTTGTTGTGGCCACTACAGGGTATCCTGTGAGTCAAATGATGGGCAAACAGGGAGCACCATCACAAGCTCTTCCATGCATGTCACAGCTGCATCCTGTCCTGGATACATCTGATATGCCCAAGGCTGCATAGTTATGCAAAGCCAGAGAGAAGATTGGATATGGTGTGATGTACAATGAATACATTAAAGTATGTTTGTAAAAAGCATCAAATACTGAGATCACAGAAAACACGAGACTGATCTGAGGCAAAATCTGTGTCAGCCGCTTTACTCTCCTCCTAAAACTTTTCCTGTAGTTGTCAGTCTTTCAGTTGCCTTAAGATAGAATGATTCCTTCCTCCCCATCTCCCCCCATCTCAACATTGCTGTCTCCTTGCTGACCTTGCTTTTGGCTAAATGCTCCAAAAGCAGACATGTCTTAAGACAGAAGAAAAATACACAGTCTGGCAGGACCAGCTGTTGTTTTCCAAACTATCGATGAGCTATGCCTTTTTTAAAATTGGTCTATATTATATGTATTATTACTGTTACCTATGGCAAAGAAGTGCACATTACAAATTGCCTCAGCTGCCTGTTCTCTACCTTCATAGCTTGATGGGGGAGTTTCAGGCTCCAAGTTGCTTGGCAACCTCCTTTTGTGCATGTGTTTCATGAATTCATTCACCTCTGAATCAGAGATGATCAGGGAGTTGAATATGGGTACAGACTTGGTGCAGTCTGACATCCTACTACCACTGTTTTTTAACGCCAGGAAACAGGTAAGCAGGTTGTCAAGTGCATTGTGGCATAGACTCCAAAATCCCAGGCTCTGAAGGCAGCAGGAACCACAACAATTATTTAGCATGGCCTTCTGTACAAAGCCAAAAGAAACCCATACGGAACTCATTCCGTTTCAAATCAAAGCATACCTCTTGCAGAAGACTGGGGAACAACCAAATCTTATTTCCGTAACTTGTACCTGTGGAAAACCTACTGTAACCCTCTGCAAACTGTTTCAGTTTATAACTAGCATCCTCATCTTAAGTACGTGCAACTGAATTAGTCTAGCTGAAATTTCCAGCCACTGCATTATGGTCCATTTTTGCATATGCCAACCCAAGGTTCACTAGCGTATCCTATCTCACTCTGCACACCCTCTGAGCTGCTTGGATAATATTGAGCTTTGAAATAGGAATCATGTAGCTGTTAAAGTGTAGCTACCTTACTAAACTGATGACAAGTTACCGTGCATTTGCCTCCTCCCAGAGCTCTGTCACTGAGCGGATGAGTTCCTCTACCTGGGCAGGGCACGTCCCGCAGCCTGGCACCTGGGTGGCAGGGCATTCCCATCAGAGCTCTGTCTGCGAAGCTGCATCTCCCTGCTCCCCTCAGACAGATTCCAAGGGAATAAGATCAAGATGGAGGACAGCTGGTTAGGAGAAAGTACTGCCAAGAAGGATCAAGGGATTATAGAGGATGAGTTAGTGATGCAAAGCAGTTCCAGAAGTGGCAGCTCTCCTAGGATGTACTAAAAGACTCACAGCTAAGAAAAGGAATGTTGTTACTTTGCTCTGCTCAACCCAATGGACAAAAACAACCAGCCGGTATGCTGTGCCCACTGCTGGCCACTACAGTTTAAAAATGAATTCCATGAAAACTGAAGAGGTCATAGAATCATAGAATGGCTAGAGTTGGAAGGGACCTTCAAAGGTCATCTAGTCCAACCCCCCTGCAAGAAGCAGGGACATCCGACTAGATCAGGTTGCTCAGAGGTCATTAAGAATGATAAAAGGCTTAGACATCATAACTTATGAAGAATTGGAGAAAATGGATTTTAAACTTGGAAAGGAAAGACGAACAGAGAGGAAGGAGATAACCTTTGAAATGCAAAAGGCTGCTATAAAAAAAAAAAAGATAGCAATCAGTTGTTCTCACTGTCCGCTGGGACTGGGTTGCACAAAAAGAAATGCAAGTTATTGTCTATCACCTAAGCCAATCTGTACTGACTTGACTCCCTTCACTGGTGTGCCTGCATATTTATGCTACCTTCTGCCAGGTCCTAATTCATAAAGTTCTGCATCAGGCAGCTCCACAACAGTGCCCAGAACGGTGTCAGTACGAGGCGTACAGCCACACAGGTCATTCTAGCTACTTCTTTAGAAATTTGGTCCAAGATTCCCCTCTAGACCTCTGTAATTACCTCTCTGTTCTGGGAGCTGCTGGAATCATTATTCCAGTGCACAGGGCACCTCAGCCATCTCCTCTGATCTCTTTGATGCAAGATGACTGCTTACTACGGAATGTTAGTCACTTTAAAATATGTTAAATATTAGCCACTAATTAAAGACTAATCAGAAATGTTTCATCATTATGATATTTTGGGCTTCTTCCCACATACGGATCAGAAATATTTATGGTAAGTTCTGTCTTGCCTGCTCTGTTAGCGATAGTCCTATTGCTTTAAGATTGGAGTAATGTGATTACTGGGATTCCTTTCATTAATAATTATCTTCCAAAGCCCATCTATTATTCTTAAGTCTACCAGTTCTCAGATTCTGTGTATGCACCCATTGAAACAGGTGAGAAGCAAACGCTAAGATCAGCTCCAGGAGTCCTCCCGACAGATGATCCAGCTAACTGGTGTAGGGAGCTCCAGATTATCTGTCAAAGACAAGCAAGAATCTATCGCCTCCTTCTATAACGTGCACATCACAGCCTTAATTTGTTCTATGGCAGCAGGCAATTTCAGATAGTCAAGTGTTTTGTACTGCCATGGCCTGGCCATCAATCCATATGTTTTTCAGCTAGCATGGGAAAAAAAGATTGCCTTGCAGAGATGCAAGATGTATTTTCAAGTGAGGTGTACGTGTGACACTCTCACCTTCTGGGTTTTTCATATGAAGATAACAACACTGGCCAAGAGAAGAACCAGTTAGTGGATCCTCAGAAGACTGGAAGACAGTGGAGCAGAGATCCATCAAAACAGACTGTACAGCGTTCTCATTCAGTACAATTAGAGATACAGCAGCATTGCCCTAAACTGTCCCATGCCTAAAAGAAGGTATGGGCAGGAGGTAAGTGCAGCAGAGACCTGCAGGATAACTGCTGTATGGGCAGAGCGCGGAGATTCACAGAGCTATGAAATCCATGGGCTCTTTTCCGAGAGAAGGATTTCATCTGAAATGAAATCAGGCAAGAGGAGCAGACTGAAAAAGCTTCCATTGTCATAAAAATATCTCCCTGGGTAATCCATAGTGATGGAAAAAGGAAACTCTGATAATTTATGTGACAGTTTAATGGGATTTTGGTGACACATGATACTTTAGAAAGAATTTGCCCAAATAGGACAGACAGGACTTTAATAAGGCTTCAGCTCCAAAACAGCAATATTTTCACCCCTTACTTTTACATTTCATTCTATATATCCACTACTCACTCACAACCCATCTATTGCATTTGCAAGGCACATTTCAGCACTGCAAGAGCAACAACTCTGCACTTTCTAGTTACGTCCAAAGCCACAGAGACTTCCGCGTATCCGATCCCTAAAGGGATCAAACTGACTTTGCACCCAGAGGTCAGAGCATCACTGAGCTGTGAATTCTGAGGCACAAGCTGCCCTCCGACCACCTCCCCAGCTCTGTGGATGGCATTAATATCTTCTCTGCAGAAACGGAGGGCAGCAGATGGACAGTCTGCAGCAGGAATCACTTACAGAGGGGACGCTCCCAGAGCACGCTCCAGGAGTAAATGGCTTTTACACTGTGCGTAACGCCTTGACGCACATCTCCTGCTTACGAGAGCTACAGCCTTTAGCCCAGTGCAATGCCCCATGCCCTTCGCTGCCATCACTTTGAGAACAGGCACAGCAGCAAAAGAATTGCTGAAAGTACTGAACTAGGGTGAAGGCAGGGTTAATGGGATGAAACTTCACAAAGGAACATTTAAGCTGAGTATCTGTGAGTTATATTGAAGAGCCTCCCCTGTGGAGAGGGAGAGTTAACGTTAATACCACATTGCCCAGAGCACGAGAAGTGGTTCTGTACACAGCAATCTTGCAGGAGCCGCAGTCAGAAACAACCCAACAGGCATTTGTTTTCTTTACTAATTTTAATGGATCCGGTTCTGAAGCGCTTATTGTTTCTGTAAAATCTCCTGGACTCTAAGCAGAAGAGGAATGGCAAAATGCTGTGTGAAGATCTCAATATGTTGCCAGTCTTTCTGTGACCCCAGCAGGCTAAGTTCAACTTAAGACCCACATTGGTGCCCATTAGCCCTAAAATGGGCATGGAAAACAGCATCTGTCAGTGTTTCTTTCACCACTGGGAGTAACAACCCAATTTAACAGGAAAATAAGTTATCTGTTGTGCAGTCCTTCAAGAAGTTCTGCTCTACAAAAGATAAATTCTATAATAAAGAGCTTTTTGCCCACAAGCTGTCTATACAGAACAGATTTAAAACCCACCTAATGCCACCTACAGCATAAGGCAATGTTTATTCTTAAACATGTCTTGTGCCTTTAAGAGGTAACATCCATCTCTGCCTCTGACTTGAGGTCTTCCTCAGGGAATGACTTGTAAGAAATAAAGTATATTAAAAGGAAGTGCAATCAGAGCTTCTCATTATCAAAAGGATAAAATATCAATTTTTGTCAAGACAGAAAGCATCACAGATTGGCTCTGATGGGAAAAATTAAATTCTTGGTCTCCACTTGATTTGATATTTTATCACTCCACTGCTCCAGAAATACTCTGGCAGGGAATGTTTCTTCAAAATATTATCCTGTATTTCTCCTGCAGTAAGCAAGCTATGAGAGTTTTAACTTTTGTGTTTTGTTACATATGAAAAACTCAGGAGGAAAAAAAAAAAAAAAAAAAGAAAGAAAACAGAGAAGTCTACAAAAAAAAAGCACCTTCTAACACTTCACTATGTTAACAACTTCATAGTAACTGACTTTCTGCAAATTCACCTTATTTGTGGCATCACTAAATTGACCCATCATCATTGCTGTCTAAATCTATCCTAAATTTTAGAACTGCATTTCCCAGAGCTAATCCCAAAGGAAATTCTCACTTCCCACAGACAAGAGATTGATAAGGTAAAACTGTCTCCAAATTTTGAATAATGAATCTTGTCTTGATAGCAAGTTTTTAGATGAACTCCCTAGATAACTGAGCAAGAGAATGCAAATCAGGGAGCAACATAAAAGGTCTTTCAATCATATCATAATCACAACAAAACTGATGTTGGCCCAGTGATCTTTTATCATGACATAAACTATTTTTAGTCTTCTAGACTATGCAACACATTCTGTAACAAACACAAAGCAGAGTCTGACTAAATCGGAAGTATTTAGCAGTAGAATGATGCAGAAATATCTTCGAACTAGAAGACTATCCTACTGTCCACCTCTGAATGGTACAGCTTCCTCACTGCTTTAGCCTTGACAAGAAGCCCAAAGTGGGAGGCACTAGCACTTCATATCCAAAACACGATAAATGGAACTAATTTTTTTTTTTTTAATTTTCTGTTCTGGAGTGTTTAGAGGAACTCATACCAGTAGCAGATTTAGATTAGTGGCCAGTCCTAATCTCTATTCCCCAGCAGTCCTCCAGCACCCTAGAAATAACACCGTGTTTTAACATCTTCTGTTCAAACCTCAGATCAATAGCTCATATTATTTGTTTAGATCATGAGAACACAGCAGATAATAGAGATGAACCTTGACATTCACACCATACGATTTTCAAGCAGTTCTACTATTGAAATACTCTAAGGATGAAGAATGAATCAGAATCCCAGAAGACTTGACGAACGGATAGGTGGAACAAAATTTGCCACTGTATAAAATAGATAACATGCAGAAATTTCAAACAGTACGTGGTAAGACACAAAGCAGTCACCATCTAAGGTCAGTAAGAAGTTCTACCCTTCAGATGCAAGTGAAGTGTTTTCTAACAAATGATGACTTCCTACATCAATCACTACAGGGAGCAGAACGTCAAGCTTGGAAGACTACTAGTCTGAGAAGAATTGCTTATTCTTAGGAATAAGACAGTAGGAAGGCTAGGGAAAAGAAAAATGTTCTTCTTTTCCCCACAAATTGCTAAAAAGCACAGAAAAAAAAAAAAGTACCAATGAGTAAAGGAGTTGTGCTACAAAACAGTCCTGGGCAGTCCCAGAAGGAACACAATTAGAAGTGGAACATGAGATGTCCTTTCTCACCACTCCACGTATCATAGCAAAAAGTGGGAGTTTTCGCTCTTTATTTCATAGTTTCCTAAGTGATATTCAATTTATTTTTAAAGAAATCTTCTCCAGAAGGTTCTTTTTGGCAAGTAATTTAACAGCATGAGTGATGATTGCTGATCAGTTTGAACATTATATTGTGGCATGTTTCCTCAATCCCAGTGCCTTCCTGCATTTTCACCCCCGCAACATTTCCCTAGCAGAACTTTGAACTTTTCCAATTGACGCTGACACAGAATCTTTCCATTGTAGCTCAGCCACTCTTAATAGCCTGTACAATCCACAGCATGAGCTCTTCTCTCTTACTTGCCAGAAGAAGCACTCATATCAAAACCATTATATTTCAGAGCATTCACTACCACTTCATCTTCTGCTCTGCAAACTACCAGAATGCTTTTAAAAGAAACTCTTATTTAAATAAAAGAAAATCTCTGTAAATCATGGCCGTGACAAGCTAATAGCTAGCATTGCAAAAATGATTTATCTTCCTGCTATAGCATAAGAAGCTTAGTTAGATAATACCTTGTTTTCAAAACATGAAGAGACTTCTAACTGATGTTTTCTAACTGCAAGAATATACAAGTAATGAAAAACACCTTACATCAAAAAAATAACCTTTGCCTGCCACCTAACATCCCCATCAACTCTCAAAATCAACAGATCTCCTTAAATTACTTTTGTTTTCTGTATTATTTAGTGTGCTTCCTTCATGGATGAAGAAACCAACCATTCAGTCTCGCTGCCTTTTTATGATCCAAATTCATTTTATAGTTTGCATGCATTAGCGGCAGGCTTTAATGTAATTTATTTTATTTGATTCCTGTCTATTAAATTACATCTGAAGCAGGTTAGATAGCCTCACAGGGAGCATCTCACCAGCACTATCCTTTGTGCAAACAGCAATTACTCTGTCTGGGCTGAGCCTAAGTTCAAGTCACATCTTGATAGGCTGACAAATAAGGTCATGGTATCTGCATTTCAAGTGATATCCTAACTGGTGGGAAAGACCTCTGACAAGCTAGCAGGTCCTAGGAGTGTTCTGATTAAAAGTGTCTGATACAGAGTATGAAATTAAGCAGCAAGTCACCACTTATGTGGAGGAGCATTGCTTCAAGTCTATCTCCAGACATTCTGCATAGCTTGCAGGCCCATCACCTAAGTCAGCCCAGAGACTCCAAGTATGTCCCTACATTTTTACTGCTCATTCACAGTCAGTAAGTGCTAAACACAGGGAGAACAGGGACAGCGGGGGGACCACAGCCACTGAGACCCTGGAGTCCTTCATCTGTCTCTTGCTTCTTCTTTCGCCTCTGGCCAGTTGCTTTTTGTGAAGAACAATTCCCGTCTGTTGAGTTGTGCTTCGTGGTGACCCTCTAGCTGTTGTTTTCATGCCCTTTCAAAACTGTCACAGAAGGAGTTTGGCATCCGGAAGCTGCGACAGACACGATACGACCCGATTCATAAAACATAACTAAACAGCTTGGGCTGCCAGGGGCCAGGATTTACAGGACTACGTTTCAAGAACGGGCTTCAACTCCTGCTCTACTAACACTTTCCTGCTCTGCTGCAATACAAATTCCCAAGCCATGTTAGGGTGACCCGCAACGCTATGAAGTGACAAAACAGCCAAGATACTAATCTTGTTAGAGCCTACCCTGTCCACTGCTGGTCAGGAAGGGGAAAAAATTACCTTGGCTCTGGCTGCACCTTTTATACCAAGCTACAGGTGTAGGGAGTGCTACAAAAAAAAATAAGATAACATCATTTTTCAATAATTTCTCCAGTACGGTGAGCATAAAGGAAACACCAAGTCGCAGACAGTTTCTTCTGTGTTATCCATTACAGCCTCATTTTTACAATAAAAGATCTCCTGCATTTGTATTTTCAGCAGATGCAACCTGACCCACAAGAAATTTAAGGACTTCTCGCTCTCCTATTCATTATTTTTCTTCTATCTTGCTTTTCTTTGTCTTGCTATCCTATCCACATCTTTTCTTCATCTCCTCTTCAATCACTAGTTACAGTCTTCTGTTAGGTGTTCACCATGGGACCTAAACATCAGGGACACCCGACAAAGTCACCCTGATGCCAACAACAATAAATTCCATCTCACTCATCTTCTCTCGAAAAACCTCACAGACTGAAGATTACACATCTCAAGCATGTTTCAAGTTAAGAAAGCAGGGATTTACATAAAAATTAATTTGTCCAAGGATAAAATACAAATCAGCCACAGAGCTGGAAGCTCAATATCTGTATCCCATGTCCCAGTCATGAAGTATCCTGTGCCATCCACATTCACTCAATAAATGAATTTCTGCATAATCTATGTCTTCAAAGCACTTCCTCCTCTTTTCATTAGCCGTGAAAATGAATTGAATACTGCACTTAAATATCATCAGTAGAGCCCTCTCTCAATTATGTTAATTGTCCTGTACCATGATGCTACAACACAGCTGCCAGTTTCATTTGGAAACCCACTCACCCTTCCTAAAATTAGCTCATATACACACATTTGCAAAGTACTGCGATATTCCTGCATCCATCACTATTACGTCATGCTTTCAGACTCCAGGAGAAAGTGAAAAATTATGTGAAAGCAGTAAGGTAAGAATGAAGAAAAGAAATGGGATGTTGTAGTAGGTATGTTTGCTTTTCTTGAAAAATTAAAACAAGAAAAAAAAAAAAAAAAAAAAAAAAAAAAAAAAAAAAAA
>WHYT01015681.1:83881-111993 GCA_009806455.1 Tetrax tetrax
AGAGAAAATTAGAACATTTGGGAAACTCAACAGAAAACTCCATAATGCCTTTTAGTGTTTTCCCATAGCCATTCACAAGTCCTTCCTTGTCTGTGGGTCAAGACATACCTCCAGCCCCATTCTGACTACTTCTACTTACCGCTTTTGCCCCTCATCACGTTCTAATAAAAATTTCAGCCTATTTTGTTTAACCTCATCTATTTCAAAGACACAGAAGCAGCACCCAGTCTAAGCCAGAAAATCTTCAAAACAGTTCATTAAACAAATTCAATGAAGAAAGAAAAGAAAGAGCTTGTAAAAAGAATTACAAAGTGGCAGGGAAAATTACTTTTTTTTTTTTTCTCCCCACAGCTAAGTAGCACGACAATTGCAATTGATAGAGAAAATTAAATTCTAAATGCACTGGTGATTTGATAGATACTATTTTCTGAGTGTTACTGAAAGAACATCTTCTTTGGGAAACAGAGTTAAGATCTGGAACAAGTCCTGTTGGTTCTGGGGCCTTATTCGATTATGCAGAGTTCATTAACATAAAGTTAAGATGGAGCAGGGAGAAAAGGCATGGAACTTCTCTAATACGCCACATGCCTTAAGAAAAGATGTCCTGACAAAGTTAGCAAAGCAATTCATTAGGAGGCCTGTTTACAGATATAATGGGTAGCTGGTGACTTCAAAATGCAACTTTCCCCCTCCACCCTTCTGTTCAGAGGGCCAGAAGACAGAAGAGGTAGTACTGACTAGAACAGTTCCTTCTGCTAATTCTGCAAAATTGTATATCAAAATGAATAGGGCAAACCAGAGAAAACCCAAAATGACCTAGAATGAAAGAGACCTGATGCACCTATTTTTCTGTCAGTCAGAAACCGATATCCAACAGCCACATAATAACTGCCATGATGATACCGAAGTCCATGTTTAGCTCTCTGCTAACACGGGTACACTTCGCAGGATCTATCATGTCACTCGTCAACTAGTTGATCTTATCAGCACATTTGCAGTCTGAACACAGCAGCTGTCTCCACTTGTTTATTAGCAATTTCTATTTCTGCATTAGAAACAGGTGGGCAAGCTCAGAGAGCTAACAAGTTTCTCTTTGATGTAGAGATGGACAAATCCTCTCATTAACAGAGCACCATTTTAAAAATCATTACGGGGTATTTTTAGTCTTATTTCATTTTAATATTGCTGTATAATTGCAGCCCATTAATCACAAATACTTGTTTCTAGAATCTGTCAGTTATAAGCAACAAGAAGTGTCAGCCTGTGGTGTCTGCAAACTACCAGTTTCAATATATTGCTGTACTTATTTCACCCATATAAGACTGGCTGCATCAGTTATATAGCAATGGATCTTGTTCTCCAATTAGAGAAACTAAATTCAGTTAAACAGGTCAGGCAGAAACCTGCATAGACCCTCCCAGGAAAATCAGCTCACAGGTGGGAATTAGCAATAGCAGGTGTTCAGAATCCAGTACAAAAAGAGGAGAAAACCTAATGCACACAGTGTATTGCAAAAACGCCTCCTTACCCACTAATGCTCTCCGGTAGATTAATATTAGCATCAGCACAGACAAATACTGTTTGCTATGTTTCATTCGAGCGTAGATCCCCTCCATGGATGTGGGCAGAGTAGCTGAACAAACTATCTGCATGGAGCTCCGGCAAATGCGCAGTGAAGCTGTTCCACACAATGCAAACAACCCCAATCTTTTGTAATACATGACTAGCTAGGTCAGCCTTTACCAGACAAAAATGCACAGCTTGGAACATTAAATTCAGAAATTGGAACATTGTTTTCCAGAAAGCTTTCAAGGCATTGAGGTATCAGGTGAACAACTTTTCTATTTTAAAGTGAGCTTCAATAGATAGTCTCTCCAAATCAGTCAAGATTTAAAAGCATCAAGAAACTTCTCAATTTAGAAGGACAAAGGTGAAAAGAATATGGACATTACAATGCCACCCAAGTTGTTTCCCAACAGTCTGTTAGGTCTATGTATTGTGGAAGGGTTTGCCTGTGCATGTCAGAATCCTACTGTTAGAGTGAGAAATGCAAGATTCACAGGATCGTGAAAACAACACCTAAGAGTAGCAAGTTTCCCTGTCACAGGATGCACTCTGGTTTCTGTTACAGGCTAGCAATTTTTTAACACAATCTGTGCAAGACTTGCCTACCTTCCCCTAAACTATCCCTAGGCTGAGGTTCCAAACTAAAAGCAATGGTTTACTAGAAGAGTGGCAGAGCTCACTTTTTGCCCACTCTGCCCAACCTTGCTATCCAGTACAAGTCAAAAAACAGTTTGTTCCCAGGAGATCAATCAGGCATTAGAAAGCAACGTTTATCTAGCTCAATCTGTGTATCAGCACAGCCCTTCTGTTCCAGAAAGGAAAAAAAAAAAAAAAAAACAAAACTGCTGTCTATGATGGCAAGGGCAATTGTTTTGGTCTGACAGCAGCTGGTACACATGCCACACTCTGTGAGCTTTCCAGAAATCGATTAGTTTTTCACAAGGCCAACCTGCCAGCTGTCCTGCCCCTTACTCCCTGACCACAGCCTGCCCAGCAGTTATTGATGAAGAGGTAAAACCAAACAGAAAGGAGAACCACTGGTCACTGGGACAGCCCAGCAGCTCATCTCCTCTGCTCAGAGGAGTACTTCTTAATTACCCTACAAATAGGACATAAAATACAGGATTTTTTTTTCTTAAATCACACACAAGCAACACCTCTACTGTTACAAAACCCCAATATTCTTACCTTACAGCAGCTTTCCAACCAAGAGGCCATAGGGACCTTCTTGCTGGTCTTTTATTCAAGGAGAGAGGGCACTCCACAAACTGCCACACCATGCACAACTTCAGCTCTACCCTCTGGAAGCAACTGATTTAACACAGGTGTGGGGGGCAAACCCAAATTTCAGGCCAGACCACTTTATACTCTGCATCAGCAGGTGCTCCAGACCTTGCAATTTGTGAAAAACAAAAACCTGTGCAGTAGGACACATGACCAATTGAGCCACATTGTGACCAGCTGGAAGAAACCTCGTCCTAACCTCTGCTTTTACCTTGAGGCACAAGCATTAACTCTTCACCCCTTAGTAAGCATATTGCTCGTAACAATAATCAGTCTCCGCAGTCAATCTGACCCTAAAATGATGTCCTCCCTCACAAAGCCCATCTCTGTCACATTGAGAACAGATTTAACTCAATTCAAATGCTTCTCTAGCTAATTTACACAGTACCACATTGACCTTTCAGTGTATGCCCCACAGGACTGCCCGTGACCAGAATTTATGGCCAGTCATGGGAAACATGCAGCTCCCTGCCATGATTTGAAGTAGATAACAGAAACCCAGTAGCAGTTTAATGCTTGTTCACCTTTTGAGGAAGTAAAAGCTGCCCGGGGGCTCCGCCGGGCTGTATTTCAATACCTCTATGAGATACACAGATTGGCCATTGAAAGCACAGCATCTGCAATTTTTTTCCAAAGTGTTTCCGTCTAAGGGAGAAAAGATGATTTTTTTTTTTTTCCCCCCTTCTGCTAAGGCAAGATTTTGGGCAACCTATCACTCCTACAGAAGCTTGTAGCTCCGCTCCGGTGAGGTCAGGGTGTTGTGAGACAGGCATGTTCCAAGCAGTTGGCTATAAATTTTCAAAGCAATATAAGATATACATATGACCAAATAATTTTCAGTGCCTTATAACAAAAATACAAGTAGTACCACACTCCTGTGACAAGGCACTTGCGAGGCACTAGACAAACCAATAAAAAAATTAAAATAATTATGAGTAAGATACATGCTGGTTTAGCTTTTCAAGATATTTAATTTATTAGCATATCAGAAAAGGCTCTGGTATTCTGGAAGACTGGGGCACAGCCAGTGCTGAGCACTACTTATGTTCTAGCCCAACTCCATACCAACCAAAAAAACAATGCTCACTTATGTTCCAGAAAATGCTGTTGTTAATCAGGATATTTCTCCTCTGGAAGGACATGGAAAGGTTACAAGTCTCTTGGAACAAAGTTGGGACTGTTGTAACTCAAAGAAGGAAAGGTAACCGAACAAGTGCCAAAGAGAAAGCAGAAAATTCTGTAGCGCTATCACCTAAGAAGTTGGCTTAGAACAAATCTCCAGCTTTCAGAAGGAAGATTATTTAAAACGAAACACAGAAGACTACTGATGAATGAAGAGCAGCCACTGCAGCACAAATGATCTCACGTCAGATGTTCTGCTAGCACATTGCATAAGGCAAAGTGTGGGAGAGAAAGAGAGATTACTCTAACATTTACTTTCTCCCTTTGCTAAAAACACTGTGGTTGCCTGTGCTTCAAGGCATGTTCAGCATCCCTGTTCAGTGTTTTCTGCACATTGCTTGCTCCCTTGATTAACTGGATACAATAAATTAATATGAATTCTGCCAAACTCACAGAAGGCTGACCATAGCGTCAAAGCTGTGCTGCCTGAATCAGTTCCACCAAATGCTGGGATTCAAAGAGCAGTTCATACATCACAAAAAAATACTGGCCTTGGCCTGCAGAGAGCCATGTGTCTCTTTCAAATTTCATGTTTCATTCAACCGTTTTCCACCTTATGGCAGTAGACTGGGTACTCAAACAGGAACATCGTTTTGCAGGAATTTGTCTGCTTTTTTTTTTTGCAATGGGCTGCCACATTGTTGTGACTGGGATATCAGAAAGAAAAGAGAGAAGAGATGTTTGAAAGACAGTCCCAAGAAATTTGAAGGACACACCATAAATGTTGCATATCTGGAGGTCATTGCGTTGGCTTCAGATGCTTGATAAAATGCCTACTCAGGCAGGAAAAAAAAAAAGTATTTTCAATTCTGTAATTATTTAGCATTGTAGAATAGTAGAATACATGACAATTTTATTCAGCCTTTCTTCAATACTGCATTTAAAGAGGATCACGGTTTTCACAACAGCTGACTCTTCCTGTCACCAAAAACAAAGTGTTTGGTATACAGCAAGAGAGGAACTAGCACCTCCATCTGGCACCCATGCAAACTGGGAGCAAATATTCAATTCAAGAGAACACACAGATACAAAACTCACTGTTGCAGATGTAAAAATAAAGCAAAACCAAATGTTTATATCCACACTTTGCTATAGTCACTATGTAATTCAATTTCTATATGTCCTAAAATCTGTTCACTTTTAACTACAATCGCAAATAAGGAATAGAGGTAGAGAAGAGATTAAAGGAAAAAGCAGAACAGGTTCTGTAAATGGAATGTTTTAAGGAAACATAATGCTAGTGGACTCTTTCTGCATAAAATTTCAATTTGGACCATGTTGAGTGCATAGATAGCCAGAAAAACAACCTGAGACAACATCCTCTATTCACATTCAGTGGAAATGCAGCCTAATAGAGGGGCCACTTGAGGAGTGGAGGCTTTCTTCAGTTCTTGGTTTCTCTCCTAAGGCTTTCATCAATAGTAGCAATAGTTCTTTCTTCTTCTATGACACTTGCAGTACAGAAATGCCGCTACAGAAGCCTATCGGTCCTTTTTACAGAAACCACTCAGCATCCAGACAAACATGGGGAACTGAATTGCTCTAGATTTGGCATACAGACATGTTCTAAGGGTTCAAGCAGCATTGACTATTCTGTGTGCACGTGTGCTGGAAGAGGTATAGCATGCAATAACGCTAAAAGAAGAACAGATGCGCTTGCTGTTGTGAACTGTTTCCAACCAGCACAATGCCAGTTTAGCACTCCAGCTGAATTGCTACAGGCAGTTCTTCTGGCAGCTTGAAAGATCATTACCAATCAAAGCAGGTCATTCTATCTCCCTGTTTCAACATTATTAGATGAGAGCTTCCTTTAAAAAGTGCATTTTCCTTTGGGGTGGACTAACTCCAATAAGGCGTTGATCTAATTTGATCCCTGTTTCACTAGGAGATATGTCATCCCCAGCTTTGAAAAAGTTATTCAAGAGAAAAGAGCTTGAGCCTTTCATAATTAACATGCAATACTGGTTACCACGCAGAGAGCAGGCACAGTTATAATAACTTGGAGTCAATAATTCATAAACTATAATGCATTATTAATCAATTATCGAGGTCTGAATTACATTTAATGAGATTAAGCTGATTGGAGCACTAAGCTGTTTGAATCATATTGATTTAATCAATGTGCTTAATTAAACTGTGTACATTTTCCACATGATCATTATTTCCCAGTATCCTGCATAAGTGGCCTCTCCAGATCACAACCTCTGCTGTTCCTTGCTCGGGAATTGCTCTTTGCTGCAAATGATATTTAAAGGTAAAGGGTTTGTTTCTTTCTGAGAAAAGATCAAGAGTTGCAAAACAACCATCTAAATAGCTTATACAAGCAAATTGAGAAATGTGGGAATATTTCCCTCAGCAGCTATGCCTTTTTGATTTTGTAGGCCTAAGATTAGTAAACACATCTCATTAGTATCACTTTATCCCTCATTCTAGTTCTAGGAATGGCACAACCATCCTGCCATATCTATCCCAAAAATGTTACTCCTTCCATCTTTAGAAACATGCTTAGACACAGGCGGAAAATGTGTTTCAACTCCCCAAAAGAGTACATTTAAGATAAGCAGGTGTCATTATCTCTTTATGATAATATCCATAATGATTTCCCCAGACTTGCATAAAGAAGACATGATGACAGAAGAGCAACTCTAAGTGACAGCTATTACAGATGTAAATCCATTTGCTAGTGTCATGTTTTGTTTAATTTCCTTCACCATTGCTACTAATTAGCTGGGACATCTAGGCTTAACCTTAAACCCCACAATTCAGCTCTGTAATGCTGCACACTGCTGAAAGGACACTCATCAGGTGTGTTGAGGAAATACTCATAACATCCTACATAATCAGGATTATTAATGAGAATCACAACAGTACAACCAGCCACGAAGAGAGCTTTGCAATTACTTTCTTTGTGACACCATAAACAATGACTGTCCCAGCCCACTCTGCAGAGTGACATTGTTCTCAGTAGATGCAGGATTAACCCCTATGGCAATATATGATGCTCATGTCTTTCAGCTGAAAAAGCAGCAATGCTGGTGGTCATCAGCTGAAGCAGGGCACTGCCGTACCACTCTAGACCCACTGAAATCTTCATTCCTGTAAGGAATTCCTTTGGGGCTGTATCAGTTATCCCTCTGTATCAGCACTAACCAGAAGGGCACCTACTCTACATCACTTCAGAGATGTCCTCCCCTTTCCCATCTCTAACTAAAGGCAAGAGCTAACCCACGCCAACTCAGTACACAGCCAGGAAACACCTCCTGAGAAGCACACATACAGCAAGCTCAAAACAGCCCAGTGTAAACCGTCATTCTCTAATTAGTTATTTAGCATTTGGTGGTTTTAATTCCATCACTCTGTCAACATTAGCAACATATAGGTTTCCTCTACTTTCTCAACTAGAAGACAATTTTATTGCCTGTGTCTGAGTGTTTAGATCTTTCACTTTCACTTCTTTGAAGAGTTAATTTGTCCATTTGTTCTGCCACTCACAACGGTATCCTATGGCTTGCAGGGTCTAGTCAGCTGTCTGCCAAGGAGTTTAGAGGACACAGTTACATGCTGTGTATTTGCATGCCTAACACTGTGAACTAAGGGTTTGCAAACTCTCACTGAGTACACATGCAATGCTGTTAGCACTGCCTTCGTTGGGCTGTGTGTGACAAACCAGGAAAATCAGAGCTCTGCAAGCCCCTATTAACTTCATCGAGTGAGAAGTTGGCACCAAGATCAGAAGCTTCATCATTCTCATGCTTTCTGCAGTTGTTTGAGAATGCTCTGAAAGATGCTGGGAAGTGCTCTCCCTTTGAAAGTCCGTTTAACTCTCATCAGGCAATGTCTAAAGCTAGACCTAGCATAGCCAGGAAGAAAGTCAACAAAGTGTAAATGCCTGCCTAGTCATTCTTTCCTCTCCACTCCTCAACTTATTTGTTGTGGGTTTGTTTAGTGAGTAGGGGGCCTACGACATTATTTCTGTTTCAAAATCTCACATGGGATGACTCAGTATCCAGAGGCAGGTGGAGCATGCAGGATCGCTATATATGCAAGCTTGTCTTTTTTACTTTTTTTTTTTTTTTTTTGGGGGGGGGGGGGTTAAAAATAATTCTGAAAAGAGCTACAGTCTTCTGAGGAAAAGCTCTGTGTGTAATATGGAAGGTCAGATCTGTAGAGTTTGCAAGAATGAATAAGGAGGAGGGAAAGAGGAACATGGTAAAGAAAGATAATGGAGGAGACAGAAAACAATCCCTTTGTCTCATTGGTGCTTCCCACACACAGTCAGAATGGGAAACTAATGGCTTTATCTTCATCACAAGACTACAAGAGATATTGGAGTTAGAATGAGTAGCAAATACATCTTTGCTGGATGCTCAATCTTCATATGATGTCAGGAAGGGCAAGCTTAAAGTAAAACAACAACAAAAGATAACAAGAGAGACCCTCTCAGTTTCTATTTGTACAAGTGTATGGAGCTGCAAAGCCCAGCAGGGACCACTGTTCAGCCTTGGACTTTCTGTTGCAGTCTTCAGGCACCCACAGACATTAACCAAGCATGAATGGAAGCTCTGCTGTTTGTAACTGAGCTGCTCATGAGCGAGATGCAAAGCACAGGGACCCAAAGAGTTCCTGGCTCACTTCTTTCCTTTCCATATCAGTTTCAGAATGGAGGATTTAATAAAAATTATTCAACAAACACCATCACATAAAGCGGAGATAGAAAGAGAGGAAGGAGAAAGGAGCCAAAGTGATTATCAAAGCCTCACATAAACAAGGCATAATGAAGGAAAACAGCAGCCCATTTTTCTTCCCTTCAGTATGCGGTGAGTGTGCAGTTCCTGCAAGTGTGCATGGCTTGTGCTTCCTATTAACAAGGCACACGTTAATAAATTTAACTCAGACAAATTTAACCATCCTAGGGCCACATTAATCAAAAGCCTGACAGGACCAATCTAAAAGAGTTGAGCAAGGAAAATAAAGCACAGCTGACGCAGAGGATGCCATGCCCTCGCTGTCCCTGGACCGCTCCCACTTGATCAGCACCTCCAGTACCGCAATAACTCCTTCCCAGAGCACTTCTACTGGGCTGACCACACTGTCCTCCCAATGCTCCTCACCCACCCAATGCCTCCTCATCAGTGATGTTTCCCACTCCCCGTGTGTCTATACTAGAAAAGGATTTAGAGTACGTAAGTACAATTACATGCAACAGCTACAAAGTCATGGTGAGCTTTGTGTTTTACCTGTGGCACTGGCGTTATGGCGAAAATTCTCTCAAGGTACAGATCGACAAATGTACAAAGGAGGAGTAACAAATTTGATAGGAAAGCAAAGTGACTATAGCTCATGAAAAGTATGAATTGTCCAGAACCAGAAAGGGCTATCCGTTTTTTTTCGTTACCCATGTGCCAAATTCTCCAGTGCTGGAAGCTTCACATCACTTCTCTAGCTGAAATACATATGTTGGAGACTGTACAAACCAGTAGGAGTTATTACTAGGAAAACTTTCACCCTTTGGTCCCTTCATATTTAACTCTAAGCTGTTTCTTTTGAGTTATGTTTTTAGCATGGAAAACACTGACAAACAGGTCCTTCCATCAGCCAAACCCCTTCACAGAGAGAAGGGCATGTTGTACAAGATGAGGAAACAAAGAAGTAAATGCTGATCAAAGCCACACAAAGCAGCACAAATTAGGCTGTGTCCCCAAAAGCCATAAATTATCCAAGCTGCTTAAACAAAATAAGGATATACGTGATTATTCAGATTTGCCTAGAGGCATCCCCACAGCATAAAATATGGTGTGCTGCCTTGCTGTTCTTCCACTTGATAGAACAACAAATATTTTCATCACCTAAGAGCATTGATGTTTACTTCTACAGTCTTGGAAACTTGAGAGAAACTGTGTTGCCTTGCCTTGGCACTGTCTTTCCTCCAAACAATTTCTACTTCAGTCAACTGGGTTTTAGACATGTTTTGGTTTGATTGAGTTCAATTGGTTCATAGAGAGACCTAGGAAGTCCTCAATTTTACTGCATTGCAAAGGTTCAGAGAAAAAGTTGTTTAGTGGCATATGATTTCATTGCATTTGGGTAAGAACTACAAGCTCCCACTGAATTCACATAATATCAGAAACCAGGGAAAATTTCTCTCTTGAAAATGGAGGACTTCAGCCACATAATTGGGATTTGAACCCAGATGCTGAATGTTACGACAGCCTGAAGCATTTGAAACAAGCATTTGTCCAACCTGTTTGGACTTTACAAATCTTTCAGCAAATTTGTGTAGAATAAGTAAGCCAAGCCTTGTCTTCACAGACTGGTTAATGACCTTTGAAAACCTAAGAGTGTCTCTTTTAACACTGCAAGATACCTTTTGAGAATACAGTGCTCCAGAAAATGGCAATGTCTCCCAATATTGTCACATTTATAACATGACACTCCCTAAAAGAAGTCTGGTTTTTGTGGTATTACTATTGCACTGGTCAGTACTGCGTTGGTGTTACCTCACAATTCTCATTTCCAGATCTGTGCCTCTCAATTGTCTTGAATACAAGCTGTAAGTCCTGCATGCACAGAGGCCATCCGTTCTCCTATGCTATACCACATCTGGCACAATAAAGTTTCAGATTCTACCCTCAAGGACTGCATAAAAGCCAAAGATGCTTATGTTCAGTGTTCAGCACATTCACTCATCACATGACTGACCTACTCTAAGTCCTTGCTTTGATAAATCCAAACATTAGCTTAGCTTTTGCTTTGTACCTTCATTGGAAATACATACTCACTTTTGCAGAAAAAATTATTCACTGCATGTCTCTTCTGGATGGCTCCAATCCTCAAATAAAATATTCCTACTCACATTCTTTCAGTTGCCCTATTAAGACCTTCTGCCATGAGGTTTTAAAATTGCTGTCAACTGCTACTCAGGTGATCATCTGCAGTGTGCCAAAGGCTTCTTCATATAACCAACTTCCCCCACTACAACTCCCACCCACTGGTTTTCTGTTCTATATCATCACCAACCTGGAATAAAAGTTTTTAAGGGCAGGAATTATCTCTTCGTGTCAGGCATGGGCACCATGCTCCACAGCAACCCCCCGATCATGTGTTGTATGTGATACTGTAGTGTAAATAATACTAATAATAGCAACACCAACAATCCCATTTTCTCTCTGACACTGCCTCCAGTTTCTGCCATTAAAGCTATGGTACATGCATGCACCTTACGAATCCCCATGTAGCTTGTACTTGGTAATTTTACTTTAAAATTTCAACCTAGAAAAACACAGTCATGTTCATAAGTTTGCTAATTCAAAGTAAATGCTTGATTTATAATAAAATTATTATAATAAAAAGATATGAGCTCAGTATGATTACACAGTAATGTCATCATAACTGCAGTCACTGCGCTCTAAACCTGAACCAAGAAAGATAGGAATAATTTTCATCAACTCTGGTATTGGAGCTTCCTTTTAGTTTATGCACATAGCATAGACATTATGAGGAGTTCTACTCACATATCACCAGGTACCCCTGAAAGAAGAATTATGCAATAAGAAATGTGGTTCATATCACAGAACCCCTTCAGATACTTCTAGCCTAATATCTCAGTGAGATAATTATATATATTTGCTTAACAACCAAAAAGATTTTAAGACAATTTAAATTTTCACACTCCCTCAAAGTTCTCAACCTGTGTTACAGATGTATGAAGAGCAGAGATTTAAAAATGCCTTGTTACTGACTCCAGAAAAAAAGTCAACCTACCTATAAGTAGTTAGTCATTTAGGTGCTCAAATCAAATCTAACCCAATGGGATGCTAACCAGAATCTTATCACTTGCTGTGGATTACAGAAACTTACATATCTTAACCTTGTTAATCAAGCCCCTTGAAGGTCTGAATCTTTGACTTTCACAATGAAAAATAACCTCCTCTAGATAAAACATGACTGTTATAATATTTAACATTAGACAGTACATCACCAGTTAGGCTCAGACAGAATGCAAGAAGTTACATTGAGTCCAGATGGATCTGCTGAGCACATTGGAGGAGCTGGAATTTGACCAGAACACTTTGATTGCTGTCCATAACTGGGAAAGAATGATCTCGTACTTTTACTTTTTTTTTTCCCCCAAAGTTTGGAACATCAGCAAAAAAAATAAAATGTCTCTTTAAACTATTTATTTTAACTCAGTTTCTTGCTGTTGGAGATATTTGATAGTTAACTTTGCAATTGTTTCAAATTATTAAAGAAAAATTTGAAGTAAAAAGTGGTGTCAGCTCTCCTGCCTCCTCCGTGTAAATCTGTAATTTTAAAATGCGTTGTAATTAGCCATTCACCATATTTAGTTTTCTTTTCGCAAAGTGAGAAAGTCAAGAAAATCAACACATTCACAAAACAGGTTGTCGTTGCCACTACTGACATGACTGCAAGTCGCCAGCGTCTTTTTTAATGCTTCATTTGTCTACTTACAGAATTGCTCCAAGTCGTCTCTTTTTTTAGAGTCTGGCATGGCAGTGATCGTGAGCAATGGGCATGAATTTCCTCCCAGCGTCTGGCAGAGCATCTGCTGCCTCCAGTAAACCTTCTTGGGGTTCCTATTTTGTTCCAGGATATCAAGATGAGACTGAGAAACAAGCAAGGAAGCAGATTTATAAATAAGTTCATGGTCTATAAAACCTGATCTTATTGCACTAGCTGTGTGTTACTATCGGTACTAACTTCATTGCTTGCTAACTTCTCTCTTCTGACAGTTAATACCATCACCTTTTACACCCCACAAATATGCACAAACCATTCAGAACACATCCCAGTTCACTGAAGCTGTAGAGAACTATTACCCTTACTTCATTTTACATGAACCATTCCTAGGTGCTTCTCTTATTAGTGTAAAGGAATTTCTACAGACACATCAAGTCCAAAAGAGAACTGCTTACTCCTTATATTTTAATAGGGGCTGTGAAGAAATGTGAGAAAACTCACAGTTTTTGTGTGTTTATAGAACTGACTGGTTAGCTGTCAAGCACATGCCAGTGAAATTCAGGAACAACTCCACACCAGAAGCAACCAAAAAGTTTACATCAAAACAACATTTTGTACAATCAGTAGTGGGAAATTTGAAAAGCATCTTTCCAAGAAGTTATTTAAAAAGGATAATTTCTTCCTCCCTCCTCACAAAGTTTATGGCAGTTTTAAACAATTCTTAAGACTAACAGCTTGAGAAATTTGAGGAAAAGAATTGGCAGCTTAAAAAAAAAAACAAAAAAACCCCAACAAAACTGGACTTTTTGGAACAAATTCTGATGGTCTCATTAGACACATAGCCACTTGCCACCCACGCACCAGATGACGTGTAGTTCTCTCTGTTTACACTGTGATTGCAAGTGACAAGAGTGGTGTAAGCGATCCCATTGCAGGGTGTTGCCAAGTGCTGTGGACCACTTGTCTCTCCATTGGTAGAAACAGGTATACTACAGTGTGCACACTTGTCCTAACAGTACTTTAGCTAAAACACACCATCTCACTGAACAACCCTTACACGATAACTTTTTGTCTTTACAAGTCAGGGCTAAATTTTAACCAACGTTTATGGGACAAGATATTCCTGTTTCTCAAACCTTGGAGCTTGCTGTCTTTCAGACTGCTTTCCCAGTATCCACTTGAAAGCAAATACAGAACTGAAATTTACATTCATCTGTGTCATAAAACAATGAACATACTGCTCTATAAAGTAAATTCAATTATAAGATGCATCTAATGATCTTGCATAGATACAGAGAACTCAATATAATAATTTACTTATGTTCCCGGTACCCAGTGAAACTTAATTGGGTAAAGCTGCCACAGAGATTTCAGCTAGAGATCCAAACAATTAACACTGTGATGTAAAAATAGATAAATTACTGTTCATAAAATACATTTAATTACTAATGGACAAAAAGTAATGAACTGCAGAGTGCATCCTTTTCAAATAGGATGCTACAATGTGTATTTCCTGGAAATATGCCTGTAACTATTAAATATATATGATATTCTAAAACATTTTCAAATTACCAACTCCATATACAAGTTTATCTTCTTCCCCAAAGCACTATGTATTTAATTAAGCCCTTGGGTTCATAATCACTTTTAATTTATTACTGATATGTAAAACTAACATACTTCATCAGTGGACAAATGCTTTAAAATGAAATCTACTAGTGCACAAACCTGATTTACTTGATTTACTGTGGAAATTAAAGTAACATGGAAACATGCAAATTGCATCGCTTGACATTTTAAATTGGTCCAAGCAAAGAAGCTTTTTAGAATTATTAGATGTAAGAATTTTGCTTTGGCTAAAGAGATGGACATAATCTATCAATCTTTTCCATCCATAACTGCCATTTACCAAACTTTATGGTCCCTACTGAGTCAGAATTCATTTAAACTTTTCCTGGGGCAAAATTCCCTTTAACTTCAACAAACATTTTATTTGAAGAGGCAGCAAAATACCTCAAGACTTGGCCCAGTAAGTCTAGGAATAACTTCTTTTTCATCTCTATTCTATTCATTCAGGAGCAGATGAAACATCCAGGGATTCCCAGAGCATACAAACTCTCCAAATCTCCCTTGCTTTTGTGCCAGCAGAAGATAGAAATCAATAACGGTAAAATAATGATGAGGTGCTGCATTTCAGTAATAAACTATGGTGGTGAATAAGTCCACCCAATTCTTCAGCATTGCATTTGTCTTTTCCTCTGCAGACTGTGGTATACACATGCCTTCAAGGCTACAGGTCAAACCCCACTACACAGTGTACTCTCTTCCTCATCGATTTTGAGGAGTAACTGGTATCCATAAGCCTAATAGAAGTGAGCTGGCAAGCGTAGTTTGGACTGTGAAGGCTTGACTGGCCCTCTCCCAGGTACTGGAAGCAGTTTCTTTGAACATCTATAATGGGATGCAAAGCACTTGAGAAGAGACTGTTGTTTGAGTGGGAGTTAATCTGAGCCTCACTATGCTGGCATGCTGCGCAGCACAGCTAGTAAGTGGGAGAGGATGCTGTCTGCCTTGAAAGTATAGTTTTTCATATCTGGAAACAGCAAACTGGTATCATTGTAAAAAATAGAATGAGTCCAAACTCCACCAACCCACACCAGAAAAAGTGCTGACAATGGAAACTGGGGAAAAAAGAAGGGGAACTGATCTACTAGAACTGTGTGTCTTCATTTTCAGTAACATTTTTCTGATGTTTAAAAAGAAAGCAAAGCTACTCCCAGAACCATTCATTTCCTTTCTTTTGTCTTATCTTCATTTCAGACCTTGGGGTCTCTGACATCATCCATAGAGAAATCACAATGGATGCATTTCCCAGAAAATTCCCTTACCATCCAGCTCTGCCCAGAAAAGACTGTAGAAAACAAATCCTTCCCCAGGAAGCAAACTTCGTACAACTCAATAATAGAATTTACACCTTGGACTTGTATTCTTTTAGTTTCTGTACTGACAGCCCTGCTGGAGTCTCACAAATGCCTACTGACACTCCAACCAGCACAGAAGAAACAGCGTTCAAATGAGGTCCAGCACTGTGGTATTGCTGGGTGCAGCTCTGAAATCTGAGTTTGTTACCTTCTGTCAGGAGGAGGAGTGGGCAGCTTTTGTTTCTGATTTCTCATTATCTTTATCCCTCTGCTTCTCACCCCAAGCGAATGGAGACTTCTTGGTTTGCGTTATCTCCTGACTGGTGTAGGCACTAACAGTTTGTAGCTCAGCTTATGGCATACAGAAATGTTTCCATGCTATCTCAAAATTTCATATCCAAGGCAGCTCTAAACTTTCAGGACCATTAAGCTTATCTCGGTGGACAGGTCAGTATTACCATCATTGTGGAGTAAGTGTAGGGGTAATGGTAGGCCAGATAGCAGACATCGTCTTTGTGAGGGAACTTGATGCTGAAGGTGAGCGTGTAGTAGCATTTTCCTCTCATGCTTCCTCCTGGGGCTGCACGGTAGTGATTTCTGGAGAAAGAGAAAGAGGGAAGTAGATGGCTATCACTTCCAGATGCACATTATAAAGGTGCACATAAGAAGCCAGCTAATACTAGTTCATATAGTATAGTCCAGACACATTTAAATGAATGCATTCAGCTAACACTGTTGTATTGCTTCAGACATCCACATTATCTTGCTCAGAGATGCAGGTGCCTATTCGCAGCCCTGAACAATGCCATGTGAAAATATTCTGTGAAAGCCTGGCGATTCAGAAAATATGAATACCCTACCAAACCAACCATTCCGTTCCACCACAGGAAGAAAAGGATATTCCAGGAAGAAAAAAAAAAATAGTACATACAAAAATATTTCAAATATCATCAAACGCCCTTCCTGAGTAGGAAGAGGAGGAGAGTGGGTTTGGGTACAGACTGCATGCAGAGAAGAAGTGACTTTCTACAGATCTGAAGGTTCTGAGATACCCCACCCAAAAAGCCCTTTCTTTTGGATCCCTACTTTTCAAAGACTTGAGCCTCTCATTGTTAGGGACCAGTGAGGACCAGATGCCCCCTAAAAGATGGGGAGCTGAACATCATATGTAAGCCAGCAGAGGAGGGATCTACAACAGAGCCCAGACAGGGACTGAGTGGTCAGGACAGAGCTTAAATTGAGCTCCTGGGCCCATGGGTAGAGGGTTTGGGTCGTGGTTGAGGCTGGTCAGGGTCACTGAGGTTTACTAGTGCACTCAGGCCCTTGACACTCCCTTCACTAAAACTACAAAATCTTAAAGTGAGTTTCTCACCAGATCTCTTGCAGGACACTTACTGCAATAAAGAAATTCCTTTGGGCTGAGTAAGAAAGTTTTCTTTCAGCAGAGATGAAGAGACAATTCATGCACTTTAGGGAGAAGCCTCACAGCAAATCGCATCCATAAATACATTTCAAACAATATTTTTCCCACACTGCACCAATTATGCTGTTGCTGAACCTTCTGATTCTGAAGGACTGTGAGGTTTCTCTGACAAATGTTATCATCAATGTTGCATTAAAATGCAAAATAGAAGAGGCAACCAAAAGATGCAATTTCAGCTCCTGAAATTTACAATCCTAGCTTATTTTGCTGCTGTTCATTTTTATTCAAAGAGGTGGGGAGAAAAGATAATTATTCTTGTCAAATTCTCCAAAATAATCAGTTCTTTTTCATAAAGAAGACACAATACAATGCTGCTGGGTTTTCACCTGAATTTAATAGTTAGAAACATGTGGGGTGAGTGATACTGACTGGCTCAATAGATAGTACAGGAACACTGAGTCACAGTGGCAGACTGAACAGCCCTATGATTTTATTCTCAGCTGAACCCTTCACCCCAACATTTATTTTGCAAATAAACCACCTTAATATTGGAATAAGAGACTCAGAGGAAAAAAAAATGCAATGAACCCACAAATATAGAAACATCTACTTAGCTATTATAGATGTATTTCAGTGGCTCCATGACTTGAGGTTTGGTGGTTTTTTTTCTTAAGTCAGAACAATAATATTTAATCTATTTCCTGTTAATTTTGATAGTGAAGGATAAGTAAGAACCATTTCTTGTACAGTACGTAAGGAAAGGACTCATCTCCACAGTCTCTATTATACTCAGTGTCACTTGGATGGTTAGATGACCTTGTTCATAAAGAACTGTCACAAAGTGCTGAGATCTTGAGTCTTTCTCTCCAAATTCATATTTGTAGTCAGAGGTGTGGGAGGAAGCAGGTCTTTGTGGGCAGATGCTGCCTAAAGATCTTACGTACATATTGGGGAAAGCATTCCCACCTGTCCCTAATTCTTCAGTAAAAGTTTCTCCCTCTGTAGTCCATAATTGTGCAGCCAAAAATATCTCTCTTGTCTAAAATGCCACTTAACCCAGAGGTTTTGCATCAGATACCTCTGACTGCCAGTAGTCGCCGCTCCTTACTCCTGGCAGTGCTCAAATCGCACGATCCTGAGGGTACTGATGCCCAGTGCTCTCACTGAAGTGCTCACCAGTACATTTCGTTCCTGTTTGGAGCACCCCTGCAGTTCCAGCAGACAACGCACCCAGAATAGGGCATTTCCAGAGTTTTGAACCACTTCTTGACACCTGCTTCAACACAGCAATCTCTCTGGTAGCAACAGGAAGTTCACAAGTGGCTTTGTGAGGCTTCAGTATCCTCCACTCATGTGTTAGAAAGAAAAATTACATGTGTTTAAGCAGTATAAATGATCATGTATTCCTACTGCGTATAACATGGTCTCCTCATAATCCATCATACAATGCAGTAGCTCTGAATCTTTTAAAAATACACCTAAAAAAAAAAAAAAAACCCTGCAACATTTTTCTTCCTTGCCTCCCTCTCCTCCTATTGCTGTCACCCCAAGATGGGTCTGTTGCCTCCTTGTTCCTTCACCAGTTTTTCTTCCTCACCCCTTTTTCAACACAACAGTCTACCATACCAGCATGAAGCCCAAACTAACAAGAAAGGAAGAGGGAAGTAAAAAATAGCAATATCTGGTCTTCATTACCTTATTTGTGTTCTCTTTCAAAAAAGGTTCAGAAAATCTCATATGCTCTCCAGAAACTAATATGCTGGTTATTGGAAAGAAAATGAGAGACCAAAGTGTGGGGTTTTTAATCAGCATGCAAGCTGTATCTACTGTGCCTTTCAGTCACTTTGTAATAGTTAAATCATTTTGGTTGCTGTTCTTCAGAAATAATGTACAGGTAGCATATTTCCAGCATAACTGTGATGGAAAGTTAATTAATAATAATTATAATACTACTTATCACTTACTCTGCATGATCATTTTTTGAGCTTTAAAGACCTTTGCAAGCATTATCTAATTAAAACTTGCTTCCCATTTATCTATTCCCATTCTTTGGGCGGCAGATAAATGACTTTAATTTTATACCCTTTATAGAGGGGGAAACTGAGACACAGAGGTGAAGCCACTCAGTCAAAGATATAGGCAGGTTGGTAAAGGAGCTGGATTGTAAGTCAGGAATTCAGAAGCAAATAAACCACCTTAATATTGGACTAAGAGACTCAGAGGAAAAAAAATGCAATGAACCCACAAATACAGAAACATTTACTTAGCTATTATAGATGTATTTCAGCAGCTCCAATACAAGAACAACATCTCTGTCACCTCGTCTTTGGATTTTCTCTCTGCAGCGTTCAGTATAGCACAAGGCACTGGTACGTGATGGAATATGGCAATGTATCAGCTTAGACTAAAATGGCAGAAGAAAATACCAGCATCCCAAATTTCTAGGCCATTTCAAAACAGAGTCCAAATGAAAAGTGAACTATTTATCATTCCTAATCTGCTGACACATTTCATTTGTCCAAAATCCTTCTACCACTAGACTTGGAGTCTGGTGTCCTCATTTTACACACCCTGTACATCTCTATCTGTGGCTACTAAGTGCTATATGCTTTAGTAACACCTTCATTCATACCATAAAAAAGAAGTATTTAACAATTTATGGGCCATGGATGTTATTTTGAAGTCTACCACATTGGAAACTGGAAAATGCACAACACAACTTCCCTTTCAAGGGAAGATGCCATATTAAGGCATCTTTATGGTCAAGATTGCAGGTAGAATCGCAGTTGAAGCAGAATATTCCCACAGCCATCTTGCTATTAAGGCCTTCAGTTGTACTGTAAAGGTCAGGTGCTCTCAGACAGACTGGTGTCTCAGCCCTCTCTTGTAGATATCATTAGAACTGAGAGGTGGAATGCTATTGCTAAGATGATGATTTCATCTAATGTGATTATAAAGATGCTGAAGAGAAAAGAGAAGACCTAGTTCTGACAC
The DNA here is from genome assembly GCA_009806455.1 of Tetrax tetrax. Classification (NCBI taxonomy): domain Eukaryota; kingdom Metazoa; phylum Chordata; class Aves; order Otidiformes; family Otididae; genus Tetrax; species Tetrax tetrax. The sequence goes on from WHYT01015681.1 coordinate 103,730, forward strand.
TGCTGTGATCACCAAACAGCCAGATCTTTAGTGGTGATGGGAGAACAAAACACTCCATGTACCCTCATTACTATCTGTGAACTGACTACTGTCTGGAAAAGCTGGAGGTTAGATAATATGCTTACAATGAGCCATGAAACCAAAGGCACAAGCACATTGTCACTATTTCAGCATGCTGCCATTGTTCCTTAAATAATTTGTTGGAAAGGAATATTATTCAGCACATAAAAGTTGCCAAAACAGAAAGTGAATTAGATGATGTTATAGTAACCGCAACTCTGTTTATTATGGGTGTATCCTGTCACTTCACGGAGAGGCAATAAAATAGAGCAGAAGTGTCACTCAGTTTCCTTTTAACAAGAGCGCAGCTGATATTCTCCATAACTTAAAAACTCTCATGAGACATATGGGAAAGGTACGCAATAACAGAGCTGTGCCATAACATTTGTCTTTATGAGTGAACTATCCCATCCTCGGTGAAGATGAATGTCAAAGATCTGCCAATGTGTATCACTCAGACATCTTGCAAATGTGCCTTTCCTCCCACTGTCCTTCGGCTCAGAGGTTGCTCTCAGTAACAGCCCTGCTGCAAAAACAATTAAGAGCATCTTTGAGTTCCTCCTTATTTTTGTAAGTGTATCACTCTTTTCACATATTTATGAATAACTCCTGGTAAAAGTAATTAGATGACATTCCCTTCTAAATGTGCCAGTCCCACCCCAGGATACCTGTGGCCAGGGTGAATGGAAATGAAGTGAGCTCTTTCCTCAAAACACAAGCAGCATGATAGCAGAATAGCAATGCCATCTCTTCCTATTCTGAGCCAAAGTCTGAAACATAATTTCAAACATACTTTCCTCACATTCCCTCCCACAGACAACTTTGCATGACTAGGAATCTCTTCTACAATCAGTGAAATAAAAACATTAGCGTTTCAGGAGAGGCGAAAGTGCATATGTGTGTGTATGTGCATGCCTGTATATACAAAAACATGCGTAAACCTGCAATAAACGGTAAATGAGACAGACAACAAGTAGTTACCCTAGATGAATATGTTGACATATAATTCAATGTACAGTTACAAAACACAGTCTTCCAAATCAGTAAAACTCCATTATCTCACATATTCTGAACAAGAATCTGATTACAAGCCTAATTGCACAATCATCACTTAATCTCAGAAGTTAGCTGCTGTTTAATCACTGCACAATAACTGCCTTGTTAATGACATGAGAAGCCACTGCTATGGCAATCAGTGCGTGAAGTTTGCCCAACCAGGAGCCCATGGTCAGAGAAGTCAGAGGCTACAGGCATTAAAAGCGAAGCCGCTGCACTGCACTAGGTTAGCTCTTGAGGTAGAGAAGGTTGGGTGAATAAAGGTTAGTGAGGAGTATTTGGAACAAAATAAAATAGCTAATGAAATTGCTACAGACAGGATGCAAGGTTGAGAGAGGATAATCTGAGCCTTCAGCACTGACTTCTCCCCGCAAAAGAAAGAGAGAAAAAAAAAAAAAAATTATGACAGATATTTGGGATGACTTGGGACTTTTTTTTTGTATCAACACAAGTTTGAGTCTCTGCTGCTTCTGGAAGGCAGCCCACTGCCATTGTTTGGGCTTATTATCTCATCAAATTTACTTGTGAACATAGCCACCTCTGAACCTAACAGCAAAATTGTTAACTACAACACAGATACGATTTCTTACAAAAGGAAAGCCCATTATTTCACATCAGTTTCTAAAATCAGCCTCAGCACATGAGTACGTGAAGAAACGAGTACCATTTAGAACATCGGAAAGGTTCACTTCTGTCCTGAGAGCACTACTTACCATGCCAGATAGTTATTAGTGCTAATTGTGTTAACACCTGTCAGTTTTCTTGTATTTCCCTGCCCAGCTGCAGCGATTGGGTAGCTCAAGCCCTATACTTCAACTCCAAGGTATTTGGGGCAAGGACTAGGCTTTTGCTTTGTTTATACAGTGCCTAATGCAGTACCCATAGAGCCCTGAGACACCGAGGCATTTTGGTGATGCAAATTGGTAAATAGGAATCATGACAGAATTAGAAGAACAAAAAAAAAAAAAAAAAAAATTTAAAAAGGGAACACTTGTCACTCAGGCATTCTCAGCCCCAGGTTTCAGCTCATGACAGGTAAGGCTAGGATAAAATAGTTAATTAACCCCAAATGCTGCAGTATTTGGTTACAAAGTATGTGGATTCCACCCACAATGCTCTACTAGTTCATCCTCAACATATGACCTCTTTTTTCCACTGCAGGGCTCCTCTTCCAGACTGCGGCATTCCCAGACATCCCACTCACAGCCACTCAACAGAGTACATTTACTCACACCTGTAATTTTCCTACTTGTTCTCTTCTGTCCCCAGCCTTCAACTTCAATCTTCTGTACAGATTTTCTAATCCAAAACATACTGATTATCCTAGTCCTGAATACCCTTTCAATCGTTACATTTAAAATAATTAGTAAGTGTTGTGGATAACATTTTGGAAGCCTTGAGAAAATAAAGCAGGGTTCATTCAATCTACTGAAGACACACACTCTGTGCTTCTCTCCTTTGACTGTAATAACCAGAATTAATGGGGGATCAGTTTTCTGCATGGAAATGAGATACCTGCGTAAGGATGTTTCTCACGTGAGTCAAGCTCCAGCTCAGAGAGATATATATATATATATATTTATATATGTATGTGTATATACACACACAGACACCCCTATGTACATGCTAACCCTTTCTTTAGCGCCTCAGCTCCTTCACTTCTTACAAAAGTTGATGTGTGTAAACAAACTAACAAAAAAAAAATATCCCATCCAGCTCATTTCTTTCTGGACAAGGGAAAAAGCCACCTACACTACCTTTGTGGGTTACACTTCCTTGTGTTCCTGGTTGCATCAGCAAGGTTTGAGCATTCCCCATTCCCTTTCCTCCTGGGAAAGTGAATTCTGCCCATGTCCTCTTTCTCCCCAGGCATCTAGTATAAAGATCTCACTGTTTTCCGAAGGTGGAAGCAGGTAACACACTGAACTAGCACCAATTTAGAGACATTTGGAACAAGTGGCACTGGTGATCAAAGGTTAACAACATCAATACAGGTAACAGGAGGGGAAAGGAAGCCAGAAATTATCCACCAAAAATGTACTTACTTGTAGTAGCAGATATCATGGCCTGCCCGAAGCCAGCAAGGCCTGCCCTGGAGAGCTTCCTTCACTGAATACATGACCAGCTGCATGCCTGCATGAAAGAAGACAGTTTCAAGTGACACAGAATCATAGAATGGCTAGGGTTGGAACGGACCTTTAAAGGACATGACTGCCCTGGCTGGATAAGACAGGCATGGGGAGGAAAAGGCTAAACAAGAAGCATCATTATCTTTCTGTGCTCTCTCTGCAGATAGTTTATGCAAAGTCCACACACTTCCCAAACCCCATGCTTTGTTCTGACATAGCCATGGCTGTACAAAAAGCACCAGGAGAAATGAGCTGAATGGCGTTCATTAGAAAATAAATTGTCAGACAGGCCTTTGCAGGGGAGGACTTCAAGCTGCTCTGTTTACAAACAGAGGAAGAGAAAGAAAATAATAGGAATCAAGGTATCAACAAGATCAGTAATTTGGTTAGTCAAATATTTTATGCTTGACTGCACCATTATTAAATCTTTAATCCTACCACAGCATTAGAGATCTGTGGTGCACACAGTACCATACCTTCAGAAAGCAGCAAGCAAAACCAGAAGAAGGTTTTAAACTTGCCATTAGACCTAAATAATACCTATGTGTCATAACTACTGATAATAACACCCATCTTTGTACTGTATTATACCAGAAGATGACTTCTTCCTGACCTCCAAAATATGATGATTTCATGCTCTGAAGTAAGAGGCTTTCTCTGATCTGAGCTGCATATACCCTAATCTCGGCTCCATGAAGCCAGCCTATCTGCAGGCAGTTTTTGTATCAAATTCCTTTGCTCTGCACACCGGCCTGCTCTTTTACCAGTATGGTAAGGATCCTGCTCTCACCGGCAAAGCTCTCTGCCTAGGGTGTGCCCAGTGAGGTGCTGGCAGTGGTGAGCTGCAGGGATGGGCTCTGCTCCAGGGTGGTGTCAGCTGGCTCCAATGGACTCAGCACAGCCACAGCTGAGCCCAGAAATGCTGGCAGCATTTCTGTGAAAGCATATTTAAGAAAGGGAAAACACACCCTTTCAAATATTTGTGTGTTGACAAGTTGCCTCCCCTTAGCCTTCTTTTGACTGTTCTTGTGCTGGGAGGAAGTAGCACTTGAAAATCATTAATACTGATGACGTATTTCTAAAAGCAGCTATTCAGTTTCCCTTCTTCCTCTGTGTTTCTCTGTTAAATTCTCCAGCACTTTATGACCTGGCGAGTGTACTGGCAGAAATGCCTTCCCACCTCACCTTCCGCCGTGGTGTGGGGTAGCAGTAACCAGCCTACAGCTAGGGTAACCTCTGTACTGCTATTTGCTGAACCAGTGCCGTGAGCTGCATAGAAGAAGCAATTCTGTGTTTGATGCCAAGACATGGGCCACCGTGAGTTTCAAGAGACACAGGCCTGCCCAGAAACCCAGTTCATCTAGCAAGGGATGTAAGGCTGAGGGTCTGCAGTGCTCTCAGCATCACAAATTCCAGCTTCTGCCCTTCTCTGTGAGTCCAAAGGGCACATACCAAACTGCCTCAGAGCAATGGTTGATACTGGTCTGCCATTGCATTTTAATTAAAAAATAATAAAATTAATACATCGGTTTTTCCTTTCCATTTTCCCTATGGAAACACTCCATTTTAGCAAACGGGCACAAATCAAGCTTCTGACGAAATCTCATTATCTCCCACAGTAGAGTAAGTTGGTGGTAAAGGGGGAAGAAGAGAGGTGGAGGCTGGACCTCCTGACTTGCTCTTCTCCTGGTCACAACTATTTCATTAAATATCCTTTTTGCTCATTTGAAAGTTACACAGTGCCATCCAACCAAGAGCAAAAGGAAAGGGAAAAATCAAAACAGATCCGTAACCAGGAGCTGGAAAATATTGCCACCTGTGGCACTTTGGCACTACATCACAACTGGAAGCTTTTAGTATTATGGCATGGGAGTTAGCCCAGGAAAGTGCGGAGGGAATGTAGCAAATAAAGAGCATCTCCTACCAACAGTCTTGGTAAACATTATGCGTGTGCTGGAAGGGGCTGTGAGCCTCCGTCAGCCAAGCCAGATATGCTTGAGTTTCACTGGCCTCTCAGAGCAGCAGAAGTAATGCACAGAAGAATTGCTTTAACAGCCATGTACAAGCCATACAAAAGCAACACATAGCTTAGCCTCCTTACACCAAATGGTATTTTCACATTTTTCTTTCAAATATATTTTTCATTGCATGCTTGAACATGGGAGTCATGTATAATTTCAGGTGCACAAAATGAGACTATAAATGCTGACAACAGCCAAACTACCAGATAACAAGCAGTCTTCCACCAATAATAGCCAGAATCTCTAGCTATGAAGCAACTGGTGGCTGTATCAGAGGTTGTATTGGGGTTTACACAGTAGGACCTCAACATACTTGATTTTCAGGCTGCTACCAGACACACCACACTGAATTGTTTGGTAATTCAGGGAAGCAGAAGATTAGGGGGGCGGGGGATCATTTGGGATCTATATTAATACTTGAACTCCAGCCCTTAGGGTTAAAGAGAAAATGTTTTGTAATTCATTATGCCACTCATCCAGCCAGTTTCACAAATACAAGTGACAAGTCGGTCCAGCTCCTCGTGCTGTTTGGTTTAGGTACATTGATCCTGAGAGAGTTCTCCTGGTGATGTCAAAGGCTGTATCTACAGGGCTTCAGAGGAATGCAAAGTCTGATATTAGGGGTTTATTAAACATTCTGAGTCAGGTCTTGAGCTGGTGTAAATTAACACAGCTCCATGGAAACACATGAAAAAAACAGCTCATACCAGCTAAGAATTCAACCCACAGTCTCCATGAAGAAGAAATAATTTCTTTTCTGAAATGAGCACTGAAAGCTGGGATTTGCCCTGCCTATTTCTGAGTAATGCCACCTTCTTCCTGAACCACAGACTATGACATGAGCTCAAAGACAGTCAGAAACATAAATTTTTTATCATTAATATATCAGCAGAAGTCTCAGCAGGTCTAAAGGCAGAGATGTCTTTCTGGATAAGCCCAAAGAATCATGAATATTTGTTTGAGGATTACCTACATTTATTTAAATATTAGAAGCACTTTCCAATCCTATGCTGCTCATTTAATTCCAACAGATTGTCTTTTTTCTCCTCTCCCAACCCCAGTGCCATTCTTCCTCAACTCTGGTCTCTAAACACAGAACAATGACATTTTTTCCCCACAAATCCTCTCCCAGATCTCAATATTCAGCTTACTCATCAGTCCTCCTGAGAATAGAGAGGGGTCTTTTTCCAAATCTCTGTCAGTGGATTTCAGGGCAGATAAGATTAAAGTTACGGTCTCCCTTATAGACATGGGAAGCTTGAAACCTTTATGGTATTAAAAAGATATTCTTATGAACAGAAGACTACCCCAATTCCCTGCAGACTCGTACCGTAATTAAACTGGCTATTGAACTTCTCACAGTTGATAATGTTGAAGCGATAGGGAATTGCTGATTTCATGTCACGGACTTCAAAGTAGAACCATTGGTGATGCTGGTTGCTGTTGACATCTGCATTCATAATTAAGTCATACTCAAACCTGTTATGGAAGACAAAAAAAAAAAAGGGTGGCCATGAAGACCCCATCAGTCTACCACTGAACTTGCTGAGGAGAGCAGGCTACGCCATAAAATTCATTAATATCCTGTGAGAGTCAAAGAACACCGTTGAACGAGCAATGCCAAAACATACCACTAAATACTCACACTATGTTAGTCATGTCAAAACTTTTTGAGCTCTGCTTTCTCATTCCTGTTACTTTCATAACATTTAGGTGTTGGTAGGCATCTTAAACTCTGCATCATAAAACCTCCTTTCCTGGCCAACCCTTTCGAAACCCAGGACAACTCCAGCATTTCACGTTGTGGTCACAGCAGAAAGGCTGGTAGGGACCCAGCCACTGCAGGAATACTTACTCACGCACTTGAATGGCTTTGCGAAGGTTTCCCGATTCAAACTTGGAGGAGAATGTCAGATGGCCTGGAGCTCCTGGGCTTGAGTGACTGCAGTAAATCAAAGCAAGGATACCTATAGCAGGTTGCTTCAAAGACAGCACCTTTTGTATGCTAACACAGGTTTTTATAATTTTTTTTCAAAACAAGACCCTGAGAAGTAACAAGAGGTGAGAAAAACCATGATCTTCATACCTAATGCAGCATCCTTATCTACTGTTTCTTAGTGTTTCTAAATCTCATCTTCTTTTCCTTTCCTAATACTCCACTTTGTCCCAGTTCATATTTACTTTCTTTATTCTAGTTACTTTCCCCACTGAGTTATTCCCATTAATTTATTAATTGCACAGGGCAGCTCTATACAGTTACTATATATTTACTCTTCCCTCATTTATATAGTTTCCTTCTCCAAAAGCTTAGAAATCCTTCATCTAGAACAACTTTATAACTCTCCTACCTCAAACTGTCCTTCATATTTTTTTCCTCTAAACAATTTTCTCCTAGTCACTCTGAATGTAGTTCCTTCATATTTGGGACCCTCTCAACTGCCCTGTGCTATATCTTCTCAAGGACCACAATTTCTGGCCATAGTTGAGCACTTAAAATAGTTCACAAGGCTGGATGTTTGTTTTCAGAAGCCTTTTATAAGTGCCACACCTTTCAGGGCACATCTACAGCCTGTGACACCAGCCGTACAGACACTCAAGTGCACTTCCAGTGGGAAATGCCGCTTCAGGCTGCAAAGAGACTGCGTCTGGATTCACAGGTACAATTCCCAGCACCAGCCTGTGTGCTTCTGTTCCAAATCACTGTCTGCAATGTACATATGTCTAGGGACACCATACAGTCCCTTTGACGTATAGGTTTTCTTGTTGTATCAAAAAAGTTTTGAGGCTCTCTTGCTCCAGTGACTTCTGCAATAAATCCTTTCCCCAGAGCTGTCAGGAATCTGACAGCGCCCCTGGTTACAGTGCTCAATTTAAGGTACCCACCTGGGCTCGTCTAAATCAAAAACAGTTCTGCCTCTCACATCACCCGGCTGGATTAAGCGGCGGACATCGTCTAGTACTTTGTCCCTAAGAAAAAAAAAAAAAAGAAATTTTAATT